>JAMPIV010011868.1:0-124727 GCA_024509875.1 Oreohelix idahoensis
TTCAAAGGACAGTGGATGACTGCCTAGATGAAGTTATCATGCTCGGAGATTTTAATGCCAGAGTTGGAAATGACCATGCTAGATGGGGTGGAGTTATCGGAAGATATGGAGAAGATACTCCCAATGACAATGGAAAGCGACTCCTTAGATTCTGCAGTGAGCAGAATCTGATCATTACAAATACAAAGTTCCCCCATAAGCGCATACATGCATACACTAGATGTGAACCAACAAGAATGAGAAGTCAGTGATCGACTATGCCATTGTTCGGAGAAGCTCATTCAAATATGTCCGAGATGCAAGAGTCTGGAGGGGGCCAGAGATTGGAAGTGATCACTACCTGCTAACAATCAAACGAACAACTGAAAGAGTTGCTCAGCCTAGGAACTGCTCAACATCACGCAAGAAACCAAGTAAACGAGCAGGAGAAATGAGCATTAGGACCTACAAGCTGAGAGAGCCAGAAATTAAGACCAGATATCAGGGGCTTATTGCTGCAGCGGTGAGCAACACAGAAGAACGACCTGATGACTTGGAAACCCTCTGGATTAAATTCAAGGATATCATAAAGACAGCTGCTGCAGAAGCATGTGGTGAAGTCCGACTTGGGAACAAGAGAAAGAGGACACCTTGGTGGACAGAGGAAGTCAAAGAGAAAATAAAGAGAAGAAAATGGCATGGAAACAATACTTAGGAGCTAAAAACACAACAGGACAAATGGAAAAATATAGAGAATATGTGACACTCAGAACAGAAGTAAAGAACAAAGTGCTAGCAGCAAAACAGAAGTCCTGGGAAGAATTTGGAGAAAAGCTAGAAAAGATGCACAAGAAAACCAGAAATTGTTCTATAAGACCCTAAAGAACATGAGGAAGGAAAACAATGCCCTCTCAAATTTATAAAGGACAAGCAAGGCAAATTGCTTACTGCCCCGAAGGAAGTAATGGAAAGATGGAAAGAATATTTCTCAGAACTCCTTGATGGTGAGCAAGGTCAAGCATCAGAAATGATAACCACTAGCACAGAAGAGAAACCAATGGTGATGAAGATGACATAAAGATGGAAGAACTGAAGGCAGCACTGGAGAAAATCAAGATGGGCAAAGCAGCAGGGCATGATGGTATAACACCAGAAATGGTTAAGTACATGGGAGCATCAGGCGACCTATTACTCTTAAGGGTCCTACAGGCAGCATGGTGCAACAAGACCATACCAAAGGATTGGGAGATTGCCATCATAACACCAATTTTCAAAAAGGGTGACAATCGACAATGTGGAAACCATAGAGGCATATCCCTTCTCAGTGTCCCTGGTAAAATCTACTCTAGAATCCTAGAGCAGAGACTCCGACGCCTAGCTGAGCCACAATTGGATGAGGTCCAGTGCGGATTCCGAGCAAACCGAAGTACTCAAGACCTAATCTTCACACTCAGACAGCTGAGTGAAAAGGCCCTTGAGTATAAGAGTGAGATCCATCTTTGTTTCATAGATCTGGAAAAGGCGTTTGACAGGGTCCCTTGGAGCAAACTTTGGGACTGTTTGGCAAGGAAGAATATTCCAGCACCTCTGATTCATGCTATACAGAGCTTCTACAAGTCTTGCAGAAATTATGTGAGGACAGCAAACCATAAGTCAGAAGAGTTCAGGACCACCACTGGTGTAAGACAAGGTGATAGCCTATCACCTTACCTCTTCATACTCCTTATGGACGATGTCATCAAGGCATGTAAGGAGAGAACAAGAAAGTATTCAGTGGGGTACTGGAAGATGAGACAGGTCTATATTTCAGAGCTGGCATTTGCTGATGATGTTGCCCTGATTGCTAAATCAGAGGCACATCTCCAATCCAACCTGCAAGTCTGGAAGGAAGAGCTGGAGAAGAGAGGGATGGTCATAAGCAGCTCTAAAACAAAATCCATGGTGATATCACGAGAAGAAAGAAGACATCAGATTAAGCTGGGAGAACAGGTCCTGGAGCAGGTCGACCACTTTAAATACCTCGGAGCTATTATAGACCGAAAGGGAGGCATCAAAGAAGAGTTGGCCACTCGAAAAGCAGCAGCTGGGAGACTTTTTCAGGCCATAAATCGAGGATTCCTCAGCAAGAGAGAGGTTGGTAAGAAAACGAAGATGGCTGTATACCGCTCCATTTATGTCCCAGTCTTGACATATGGATGCGAGTCATGGGCAATGACCACAACCCACAAAAGCCAGATCCAAACCTCAGAAAAGAGGTATCTAAGAAAGGTGGTTGAAGTAACAAGAAGAGACATGGCCCGTAACCAGACGATACGCCAAGGCCTAAAATGCCACCCCCTGCAGACCCAAGTAGAACAGTCCCAACTAAGATGGTTTGGCCATGTCTGCAGAATGGGAGAAGATCAGCTACCACGACAAGCATGGGAAACAAAGAGCCAAGGATCCAGACCCCGAGGACGACCCAGAGTCCGCTGGGAGGACAACATTAGACAATCTTTGAAGGACCGAGGACTAGAATGGAACCAGACCAGGAGGAAGACAGCCGATAGAATAGTCTGGCGCTCTCTCTTCCAAACCTCTACACCTCACGGTAGAAGGGGAACGACTAAGTAAGTAAGTAAGTAAGGAATAAAAAATATACAGCGCATAATTTTTTACATTTAATTATAATATAAATATAATGTATAACGCTTAGTGCACAGAATATACATACATTGTAAATGAAAATTTTCAAATATACCCAGATTAATGCAGATTTGGAAGCCAAAAAAACCCAGATCTAGTAAAAAATACCCAGCTGTGGCAACACTGATACCCAGTTACCAAGACGGAAGCCAAAAAAACATAGATCTAGTAAAAAATACCCAGCTGTGGCAACACTGACAACAGGTATAAACTTGTGTTAAATTTTGATTCAGCTGGTTTAATGTATAAATGTTTTAACAAAAAAATATTTTTAAAAATAACAATGCACTTTTGAGACCTAACGTTATAAATTTATGCATTTAAGTTCATTTATAATTACAATAAAAAACTGCTCACGTTTAAAGGTAAAAAAAATTTAATTATTTAATAAAACGTACTAAAAAACATGTTTTAAACTTTTATTAATAAAGTGTACAATTATTTCCCTTTTTGCAATAAGCCGCCTAATTGCAACAGGATTTAGCACCCTCGACATGGCAGTATATAGCGCAATGAAAGAAACAAAATAAGAAAGAAAGAACTCATAGACAATATGAATGTATGACATAAATAAATATTCGTAAAATAAATTTTCTATGAACAAGAACTTGCTGAGCGAGTTGAGATTAGACCTGGATAGTGTGGTACTGATGCCTCGCGTAACTATTTATCTTCTTACTGTCTACTGACTGGATCAAAAGAACAAAATTAAGCACAAGAAAAGTTGCTCAGTAGACAAAACGGTATGACTATATAGAATTGTCCGACGTCCTGGCTTGTCTGTCCCATATCCGTAACCAGATGCTAGGCAAAATGGCAGTTATGAGAGTTTGTCGTAAATTTAGATAGGTATTAGAGATAGATTTGGTCCCGTCTGAATAGAACAGAAAAAGTCGTAAATAAGTGAGAAATAAGGTATAAGAAATAGACTTCACGAGTGAATAGTTTAAGGGTAGAAGCTGTCACTGGATTGAGAAGATACTCTAATCCAGCCTTTCTTTCATCATCATGTGACGTATTCTTTCCAGAACGTTGTCTCCATTACAGCTGCTCTGAACGCAACGCGATTCTGGGCAAGTCGACCCGCATCAGACAAAGACAAGTTCAGACTCTCTGTGATGTCCTGGGTCCACCGTCGTCTAGGTCGACCCCTTCCCTTTTTTCCAGGGACCATGCCTTCCATCACTGTTTTGTCCAGACTATTATGTCTTTTTATATGACCAAAAAATTTCAGCTTCCTTATTGCGATGGTATTTAGGTGCCAATGTTCCTGTATGTTTAGTGAGTGCAGTACTTCTCTGTTGGTCTTTTTTTCTGTCCAGGGTATTCTTAACATCCTTCTGTAGCATTTTATTTCGAATGATGTAATCTTTTTTTGCAACTGTTTAATTGAGTGTCCAAGTCTCGCAGCCGTATGTTGCTACTGGGAATATACATGCTCTGATCAGTTGTAACTTTGTTTCTTTGCTTGTGCCTTGCCATAGGTTTTTCATCTGTATTAGTTTATGTGACGCAATTGCAAGTCTTCTTTTAATTTCTACTGCACAGTCGCCAGAGCTGTTGATGATTGATCCTAAGTATTCGAATTCATTAACACTTTCCAGTTCTTCGTTATCAATTTCAATTTCTGGTTTGGTCTTTACTTTGTCTGTTGTCAATACTTTGGTCTTCTTGGTGTTTAGGTATAGATTCTGGGCCTCGCTGTGTTTTTTGGTGGACAGAATTAATTGTTCAAGTCCTTCTGGGTTGGTCGATAGGAGGACTGTATCGCCAGCATATCTGATTTCCGGGATCTGGTACCCGCCGATGTTAAATGAGTCAAACTCTGTGTGTTCTTGGTCATCTCTTACGTTTCTCATGATATTCTCAGCATAAATGTTATGCCTTTCTTTACGACTGTAATTTGTTATCAGACAATCCTACTCTCCATACATGTAGCATATACGTTTAACCACTCACACACACACAGTTATGTGACAACAAGACGCACAAACGTGAAAACTATGGTAAATGGAGTATGGGGCTGGGCTGGGCTGACCAACACAAGTAATTACGTTTTTGTTTAGTTTATTGTCACTTAAACTCCTCACAACATCAAACATATAGAAATCAATATAAACATTGGTTACAGACATAGGAAAATAACCCTATAAGTGCCCTCCCCTCTTGTTGAGAAACAATCCCAAACGAAGTTAATAACCCAAAAGGTCAAAGATTAACACTAGGGTATAGAATAGACAGTAAAGCAAAGAGCAAAGTTCCTAGTTAAGCTATACCGTAATATAACAGTACTTGCAAAGAAAATAAAGGATGGTACAGTTTCCGTAACTAGAACGTATTTCATTTCATTCTGTCATTCGTGGCCACATCAATCACACCTTACCTAATACTTGGTTAACAACCTCTTGAACGTAAACATCAATGTACATGTATCATAATCCCGTGTTATGCTTCTCCGAAGTGATCCCCAGTTCCTCCACGAATAATTAATTTTCCTAATGGGGAACGCCTACTTTGGTGGTGCTTTTTGGATATGATAATGTCACATCAGATAGTTCATGTAGCAAAATATAAACCGCGATCTAGTGTTCACAGTAGACAGTAGACAGTACTTCCAATAATTAAAGGAAACATCTGTTTGGTAAACTGTTAATAATTAAAAAAATGATGAGGGTATATCCTATCGGTTTTTCTCTCTGGGGTTCAGTGCCGATTATGAAACAATTTATTCTCCTGGATAAATCCACTTGGAAACACAATTGTCAGTAGTCGGAAAAATATGTTATATGTATATAATTGGCCACAACGGGCTGGTAAAATTGAATGCAAAATCTGGGTATTTTGTATGTCCAGTTATAATTAATCTTATTGTTTATAGGTATGGACTCTATCTGGATGAAGCAAGAGGACCGAACAGGTCAACATCGAAGACCCGATACTAATAATAAGAATTGTTACTGGTGCTATTAGACTCTGGCAGCTGGTTTGTGATCAGTACTAGATTAGGAAGAAAACAAAACATTTAACCACAATGTCAATATCTTATCCTATTGTAAGGGTAAGATCTCTTATCCTCTCCGTCATTTAATTAAATTAAAAAAACACACGTGTCTAGCCTATCATATCTCGCTTCGCTCAACTGGTACGGGTTGGGTTGTAGGTATGCGCCTTTCCCCTCCCGCCCGGTAAAACACTCAGCGACAATATCAGTGTTAATTTAATTATGACTACTTTACAAATATCGCTTGTCATTACTAGCTATTTGTTTCGCCACATGATATTACACTAGTCACTTATACAATTACACATAATAAATTAGAAGTGAATTTATATTCCGTCAATTGTCAGTCTCCTAGTGTATTTATTAGTCAATTAAAACATCTCTTTCTGGGTGATAGCGGGTAATTAAATCTACATTACAACTGGAAAAATTTAGCTATGCATTATTTAATACGCCAGTCTTAGCACCTAGAAAATCCCAGTGAAATATAATGATAAACTTAACACATTAAATCACTTAAATGCTAATATCTATTACCGCAATCAGAAATGAAACAATGCTATAACACACGTTCACAGTGGCTCTAGAATAACGAGCTAGATTTTCCTAACTTTCTTAGCGACTAGATAACTGACTTTGGGAAGACGGAGTATTTATTCAGAAATGGTGTTATTTCACTAAAGGTTGCGATAATTCACGCCTTCGGCCGTATCAGGGAAAATCAACGAGTTCGAATCCCGAGGTAGAGATTTGAGCAACAAAAAAACAAAAAAAATGCCTTAATAGTAAATCTAATGCAGTAACAGGTACTTAAGGCAAAAGGTACTTGTCATATGAAAGCTCGTTGCAATAATTTAAGTGTTTTCAAGTTCAAAATTATTCGTTCGTAGATCACCTTATTTCTGAAAATCCATACCAGATGTTTATATTCTGCTAAAAGTGGAAGCAATTTGATGCCAGTGTTGGATCTTCTTTTGAATGATGTTAAACATAATTGCTTTATACATATCTACTTTTGTAGTATTTTTGCTTATTTCAAAGTGTCCAAAGTTCGTGTCACTGTATTACAATAAATACGAGGTAGCTTCAAACAGTTCTCGTAATAGTCTACTCATGTTTGAATGAGTGATTATATCATGGAGATTATAGTTTTATAAGTTGGTAGTGACCTTGAGGAAACGACATGGCTGATGTAACCTTCACGTGTACTCTCGAACAGAAGTTTGTGTGGTGTGTACGTAGCATCGTCGGAGTTGAAAATGTCCTTGATTGAACAACGTACAAATGTCAAATTTTGTGTTTTACTTGAGAAGTCACCCTCAGAGACAGTAACCTTGCTTAATAAAGCATTTGGTGATATCGCAATGAAGAAATCACAAGTTTTTGAGTGGCACAAGCGTTTCCGTGAAGGTCGTGTTAGTGTCGATGATGATCCACGTAGCGGATGACCGCCTACCTCGATAAAGAATGAAAACATTGAGCGTGTTCGGAACGTTTTTCGTGTTGACAGAAGACTTAGTGTAGAGAAAATAGCCTCCGAAGTTGGAATATCAGTTGGAAGTTGCCACAGTATTCTTAATCAGCACTGAAAGGGCAGAGATTCAAGGATGCTGGTGACGTTATCACCATTGCGACAAAGCAGCTGAGAGAGGTGTCAAAGAATGGATTCCAGGAATATTTCCAACAGCTGTATGGACGTTGGCAAAAGTGTGTAGTTGCCGAAGGGAACTATTTTGGAAATGTAGTGTAAATAATTGTATTGTTTCTTTTTTCTATACAATACACAAATTCCCGAAACTTTTTGAAGCTACGTCGTATAAGTGTGTTCCTCTGTGTCTTTGAGGCTTTGTCTACAAAATTTACATTTGGATAACATTTTAACTTTCTTTCTTTCTCTCTGAATGACCGGTGTTGAGTTAAATAATAACCTGTAAGTTATTTCTTTTACTCTTAGTGATTTGTTTATTTCATGTATATTTGTGAAGGCCTGCAAGTAATCTGATATGGTGTATATGTATCATCTCTATTTTATTTTATATAATTTTTTGTTCCTATGCTAACAGAAAGTGTTTATATATCTCTTCGGTTGATCGGTGTATTATCGTTTTCTTTATGTATACGTTACTAACGCACTGTTTGTAAAAAAATTGGTAAGGTTCCGAAATATTGCGATACTGTGTTGTTGATTTGATATAATTTTGATATTCGGAGGCCCACATAATAATGTGCAAAGCGATATCCGTGTAGATCGTTTATAATGTTACCTAAAATTTAATTCTCATAGCCTGGACTTTAGTAGTAATACCTTGTAGGGAAATACATCTTCTTTTCTCCTGCATTAAGGTTCCTTTTTAATTAATGTTGGAAAATGTCCAGTTCAACTTCTGTTGGGTTATAATTATGATAAATGTTGTTTTCAATTCGAAATAATATGAAGAACTGCCGATACGGGAAAGTGGCATCACTCTTGTCAAATCATTGTAAATAGAGCAAACCACAATTACCAATTATGCTTGTATGTTTAAAAAAAACCCCAAACAAACAACAACGAGACAAAACCGAACAAAATCAAACCGAAACTCCAAACACGAATAATATTAAGGGGGAGAGTTGTAAAGGCCTTGTGGTTCCAGTTATATAACTGAAATTAACAGATATTTAATTGACTTTCACCTGTCAAAAGTCACATGTATTGTAAGGACAGCATCAGACCTTCACATTCCCAATTACTTTATATTAACTTTTGTTTTGGTTAAATATTGTTTGACTATATTATGCAGTTCCCTAGGTCTGTCTATTCTTAACACCTCTTCTATATTTATAGGTAAATTTGATGCATGCAAATAATCTAATATTGGTATTCTCATTTGTTCATACCTCTTACATTTTAACAAGAAATGTTCTATATTATTGTCTTGAAGACATCATGCATTGTAAGTTTCTTCTGAAATAACCTTTTCCCAGCTGTAGTCTGAGAAATTTCTTATTACTGGGAATTTTCAATTCCCTAGATATCTGACGGTTCCAAAGGTTGTTATTGCCGGGAGTTGTAGTGAGGATAAGCTCTCACTGCAGATAAAATACTTCTATGGCACGTGCCTCAAACAGCCTCTGACAACCAAGTCCAGCTCCCGGCCTTCACGTGTGGCTCAATTTGAGCCCGGCGGAACTGTTTCCACTGACGGGAGAAGGGGCAAAGGCGAGCGACTGGCGCCTTAAAACCAGCAGCTTCGGGCAGATAGGGCTCGTGATATTTGGTTGGTAGCTTATCTAAGAGAAGGAACTCTGAATTCAAACCACCGCTGCCTTGCGGGAATATCCATTTGTGGAATTGGCTTCGGGAGTAAACCCTGAGGATAAATCCGGAGTCGGAGTCCCTAAGGCAGTCTAATGTCGATTCGACATTATTCTGGCAACTCCTGCGACATGGCTGGTACCAAACTGTATCGGCTACTGCCGTTCCTTTGGATCTACCGGCTGTGTGGAGAGGGGGAACATGCTGCATGGGCAACAGCTTGATCTCCATATAACTGTGCCCAAGCTCGCGCCCTGGAGAGGACACTCCAGCTTCACCCTATAGGTGTCGGCAAAACACGGGAAGTAGCAGTTACCGGTTATAAGCATTTTGCCCAATTGGCGTAGGGCATGGCGCCAGGGGCTACTTCCGACAGTGGGAGAGGTTCTAGGATCTCACTGGACAGCTACCGCCCGCTTCAAGCTGGGCAGCCCCCAGTCAATAAGGTGTTGTCCCGCCACTGTCTGCTTTCCCCATTGGGTGCATGGGGATTAGGGTCAAACCCGAACTGTGGACAGAAAATTTTGCACCAAGCAATTATCGAAAAAATAGAAATAAGCAAACTCTCAGATTGGGATGCTGGAACGTCCGGACTATGTTGACTGGACTATCCGAAAACCTACAGGATGTAAACGATGTAAGGAAGACAGCCATAATTAATGATGAGCTTAAACGACTTCAGGTGGATATAGCTGCACTTCAGGAAACGCGCCTGGCGGGCTCTGGAACGGTGAGCGAGAAGGACTACACATTTTATTGGCAAGGGAAAGATCTTAATAAAGCTAGAGAACACGGAGTAGGTTTTGCGGTCAAAAAATCGCTAACTAAAATGGTTGAACCAGGCGAGAATGGATCAGAACGCCTGTTAACGCTCCGCCTGCAAACTAGCACAGGTCCCATCACCCTTGTCAGTGTGTATGCTCCTACTCTGTACTCTGCCTCAGAAGCTAAAGATGAGTTCTACGAGAATCTAGCAGCAGTAATCAAAAGCATACCTAGGCAAGAACAGCTTGTTCTCCTTGGTGACTTTAACGCTAGAGTGGGTGCCGATAATGTTTCATGGCCTTCATGTCTGGGCAGGTTTGGTATTGGCAAGATGAATGAAAATGGACAACGGCTCTTAGAGTTGTGCGTCCACCATGACCTCTGCGTGACCAACACCTACTTTCAGACAAAACCCCAGCATAAGGTGTCATGGAGACACCCACGATCCAAGCACTGGCACCAACTTGACCTGATTCTCGTCAGAAGGCCACTCCTCAGGTCTGTGCTCTCCACGCGCTCGTACCATAGTGCAGACTGTGATACAGATCACTCCTTGGTTTGCTGCAAAATCAGAGCACAACCAAGAAAACTCTATCGTGTCAGACATGAAGGGAAACCACGCATTGATACCAGCAAGATGTCAGACCCTTTCATGATCGCTCAATTCACTGCGACCTTCAAGAAAGTGCTCAGTAGCCCTCAGCATGGTGATACTATTACAGAGAACTGGGAGCATCTACGGAACACCATTCAAAGTACTGCACTTGCCACCTTTGGTAAGAAAACAGCAAAGTCAAATGACTGGTTTGATGCTTCATCAGATGTGATGGCACCTGTCATTGAAGCTAAGCGCAGTGCTATGAATGAATACAAACGTTCACCGAGTGCCAGAACCCTACAGATCCTGAGGGCTACGAGAAGCAAAGTTCAACAAACTGCTCGACGCTGTGCAAATGACTATTGGCTCCAGCTCAGTGAGAGCATCCAGATCGCAGCGCAAACAGGCAACATTAGACAAATGTATGACGGTATAAAGAAAGCACTTGGCCCCCATAAAAGTAAGACGGCACCGCTAAAAACCATCAGCGGAGAGAAGCTAACCGATAAGGGTAAGCAGATGGAGAGGTGGGTCGAGCACTACTCTGAGCTTTACGCTAGAGACAATACCGTTACGCCTGCAGCCCTTGATGCTGTCAATAGTCTGCCAACTATGGAGGAGCTGGATGCCGAACCAACATTAGAGGAACTCAGCAAGGCCATTGATAGCTTGGCCTCTGGCAAAGCACCAGGCAGTGATGGGATTCCTCCTGATTTAATCAAATGCTGTAAGAGCACGCTATTACATCCCCTGCATAGGATGCTGTGCCAGTGCTGGGAAGAGACAACTATTCCTCAAGACATGCGAGATGCCAAGATTGTAACACTGTATAAAAATAAAGGAGACAGAAGTGATTGCAATAACTACAGAGGCATCTCTCTTCTTAGTATTGTTGGTAAGGTTTTTGCCAAAGTCATCTTAATGCGACTACACAAGTTAGCTGAGCGCATATATCCAGAGTCACAGTGTGGATTCCGAGCTGGCAGATCAACAACAGACATGATCTTCTCTCTCCGCCAGCTTCAGGAAAAATCAAGAGAGCAGAAAAGACCATTATATATCGCCTTTATAGACCTCACAAAAGCATTCGACCTGGTTAGTAGGGATGGACTCTTTAAAATCCTCCTGAAAATAGGCTGCCCTTCTAAAATGCTGGAAATGATAAAGTCATTCCATGACGACATGAAGGGAACAGTCCAATATGCTGGAAGCACGTCACAGCCCTTTGATATACGAAGTGGCGTTAAACAAGGCTGTGTTCTGGCTCCGACCCTCTTCGGAATCTTCTTTGCCTTACTCTTGAAACATGCATTCAGAGATGCAACTGAAGGAATATGCCTTCACACTAGGTCAGATGGCCGTCTGTTTAATCTTTCAAGGCTGAAGGCAAAAACAAAAATCAGAAGGGTCACTATAAGAGACTTGTTGTTCGCTGATGATGCTGCAGTCGTCACTCAAAGCCAACAGGAGCTTCAGAGCTTGATGAATCGCTTCACTAAAGCATGCAAGGACTTTGGCCTCATAATAAGTCTAAAGAAAACGAATGTGCTGAGTCAGGATGTGGGTGCTGCACCAGTTATCACTATCGATAACTATGAATTGGCAGTGGTGCACCATGTGACGTACGTCTAAGTATGACAAATGAATTTCCCTGACTCGATGGATGATAACAGAATATTGGCCTCTCATAACTTTAGAACCCCTGATCATCTGTTGTAACTTTTACCGGCATGCAGCTTTTCCACGAGAACCTTACACGCTGGATCATTAATATGTAGCCTGCTATCTTATGCGAACGTTTGAGATCGCATGGCCTTTGATGGGAGATTAAATCTCGCCCACAACCATTTCTTAGAACGATTTATAGCAATCTTTTCCTTAACGCCGGCACAAAAGAGGACGGGCCACAGACTCACTCCTGTTTCTAGAGCAATAAACAGCAGATCATTTTCTTACCTGGCTGTCACCCCGCCTGGTGGGAGTTGCCAAAGCTCTCAGAACAGTGGCACCATCAAAGACAGACAGATCTCAGAATTCAATCGCGGCGGTACACGATCTAAAGAAACAGGGAACTCGCAGCTCACAGAGTAGCTTCTCGGAAACTTTTCACACCCTCATGCAAGCAAGCCTGAGACGGAAGGAAATCGGTAGACCGGGGAAATCGTAGGAATTGCAGCGATTAACACAACGGCGAGGTATCTCGAATTTTGCTCAAGTTCAAGAAAGGTGCGAAAATCTAACACGCCCCATTCAAGTTACATTCGAGAAGTATAAATAGAGAACTCCGATTAACTGCATTTTATCGTTCGCTCTGACAGAATCCTAGTTGCACTAGCATAGTCGGATTCCTGCTGGATTTCATCTACCTTCGTGACTATTGGAGTGTATTCTTTCTGTGCAGACGGTAATTTATACATTAGCTTCGAGTGATCAGTGGTCGAGTTATTTCAATTGATTTCAATGGATTGTGGTGTAAATTTAACCTTATTAAATAAACCCATTTTCAAAGTTCTAGTGCAAACTAATGTTACAGCTAAAAGTATTTCCTAATACAATTGACGCGTAAATTTATTTTGCAGACGTTAAAGAGAATTATAACTTTAATACAGTTTAGTTCTGTATAGATAGATGTGCTTTTAATTGTTTTAACTCACGGGAAGTTTTCCTGATTTGTTAATTGACGACGCTAATAAGTAAATAGGCTAACTGTAATTTATCGCGTCAGATTATAATATGATTTGTAATGCATTTCTTGTTTGATTATCTTTCATTCAGAACGATCATTCAACCTGCATCCCAGCAATTATTAATTATATACAGAGTTCTGCCAAACTCAATTCGATAACTCCAGTAACATATGAACTTTTTAAAGCTAAACTTGTGGCGACCTGTAATGGGCCCCGCTCCTCTGAACGTAACTGAGAATAAAGCCATTCAAGAAACACTTTAAAAATACTAGTTCATATAGAGTCCTTAAAGAAAACTGGAAGCAGAACATATTTTATTCACTGCCCCTATTTGTGAAGAAAGAAAAACCGATCTACCTGAACACTGTCTATCACGTATATTCAGTGGATTTTTCCCCCCCCCCCCCCCCCCCCCCCCCCCCCCCCCGCCCCCCGAAGAAGAACTTACCTCAGTGTTTTCTTAACTTGTGACATTACGGAAAAAGGAAGTTATCTCCACCAGCTGTGCCAATTTTAGGAACCACACCATACCTCACGCTTAGCCAAGTGCCTGTGCCTTTCTTTAGGAACTTTATCTAATAAACAAACAGTACCGTTAAACTTCAACGTCCAGCGATTTCGGGACACTTTGTTAACTTCAACAACCCGCAAAATCTGGGGCTGTACACGGAAGAAAATACTTTTACCTAAGCCAAGGTTTAGTGCTGTTTTTTGATGTATTTCCTATGAAGTGCCAGAATTCACCTTTCGGTAAGTCTGCGTGTGTGTTTGTGGGGATGGCCAGCCCTAGTGTGTTTTTTTGAATGAAAGGAGATTTATCTTTTCTTTACCCTTTTAATTAGTTCGACCTTGTACTAAGGTGCATTATATTCCTTGTACGGGATCTCTCCTAGCGGGATTGGGTAACTGTGTTCATTCCCCCCTCCCGTAAAATTTGTTGATTTAAAGGGAGACAATTGAGAACCCTAGCTTTCCTCTACCCCCCCCCCCCCTTCTTTCTGTAACCCCTTGCCTCAGAGTAATATATTTACCAGTGGGTTAAATTGCCTATCTCTGATCACCCCCCCCCCCTTTCTGGTCTTTGGGACCGGGTTTTGTCTGTTAGTAAATATAAACGGGAAACGGTGGATGGGATATTTCTCCTCAAAACCCCCTCTTCCCTAGTTATATTTGTATTCTGTAACCTTTGATTTTTGACTGTAAATGTACAATTATGTGTGAGTCCTTTATGATAATAAAGGTATTAATCATTAATTGTGTTGGTTGTCGGTTGGCCTAAAACTCCAAACATTTCCATCTGTGTAGGTTGTATTCATGTACGTTGAGCGACAGAATCACCAAATCGGTGAGCGCGCCTGAGCGACTGGAACTGACAAACAATTGTTTGTGCAGAAGAGAGATAGGAGTAGTCTGTGAGAAAACAGATATTGTCGTAATAAGAGACTGTCCTTGCTCCTTCCCAGCGCTTGTGAATCTACTACCTCATTCTCCTAAATTCTTATTCTCACAGAGCCTTCAATATCACTTTACACTCTAAAGGGACTGTAAAGATCTGTGTTTCTTACTACATTCTCTTGTAATGGGTATAGTGGCCACCGCTGTAAAGTGTTGTTAGTTTGGACTCCACTGTAAAATTATGGTGTGGTGTAGTGTCAATGATGGCTGGTAATCTGTTGGTTGTATGGTTACAATCGTGTTCAAAGGGGTGCTGTCACCGTGAAGACAGACACAGGTCAACTCGACCTACACAGGGTAGTGTAAACATTGAAGTGAGAGTGCATTGTACGCGAATGGTAGAATGGTTCTGAAGAGTTGACAACTTGGTAGCAATGTATTCATACTCTCACATTTAGAAGTCAAGGATTACAGGGACTACTGTGGTCTTTTTATAACGTTTAATGAGACGCACACTGGAACAGTACGTGTATGGTTACAGGAACACATGTCGACATAAACAGCATAGTGTTGATCAATGGTGTATCATCTTAAGTTAGCATTCATGCTGAATAACCTTATACTGGAACATTTGTAGACAAGCATTCAGAGTTCCATAGTTAATACACATATATATCAGGTTGTACTGACAGATCACGTCAGTTTATACATAATGTTCGTAGTGATTCCTAAACAGAATCTCTCTTAGCATGAGTGTAGCTTGTACTCTCGTGGAGATTTCTTCAAATAGCAT
Organism: Oreohelix idahoensis; assembly: GCA_024509875.1. Lineage (NCBI taxonomy): Eukaryota > Metazoa > Mollusca > Gastropoda > Stylommatophora > Oreohelicidae > Oreohelix > Oreohelix idahoensis. Next base: position 15,199 of record JAMPIV010011868.1, read on the forward strand.
TTGGTACATATCTTCGGAGTAAATGCTAAATCTCCCATAATAGATCTTTCTTTCATAAATATGATCTCTGGATCATTATCGGGTAGTAAGGAGACATTCCTGTTCTCTGATGAATGAGTGACAATAATTCGGATTCCAAGATGGCTTCCTTGGTCCTTAACATCGCTCACACAACGGTGAGACGACAAAACTTCTAGAAAGATTCACTTCATAAGGATATCAAAGTTTCCACCAATATCAGCATTATCTGTCCTCATAATTGCTGTGTAGAAACATTATTAGTGCTGCTAAACGATATGTCGTTCTGACATCTGAACATAAGTAGATTCATGTAGTCCTAAACATAACCCATCGTAAGCCTAGGAACGAAGTCAGTAAAAGTACGTTTACCTTGGCCAAGAATAAATAGCAAGCACAAAAACACTGTTCTGGCGTAATAGAAACTATACTGGGGAACACATAGACTAAAACAGTCCTAGAAGACACAATCTTCTTCCCCATGATAACTTGAGATCACAAAACTTTGGACCGCTCGACATGGCGTCCCGCCAGACTCCATAACCGAAGAACACACTCTCTTATCTTCCTCCGCTGAGCGTGTAAGAAGAAATAATCCAGCCAAGACACACAAAGATAACATGATATAAGACCGAATCGTCTCAAACAGACAAACAGTAAACCTAGATTCGGACTTTCAATATTCCTGCAAAACCTTAAGCGAGAACAATCTGTTTCCAGCTATAATGGACATAAAATGATATAAATCTAGATTCCTCCGCTTGTTCAATACACGGGAACAAAACAGGAACCGATCACCCAAAGAATAAATACACATTTACTATTCTGAGTTATTCCCCTTTCTTAAAAGTTGTAAGTTCATAAATAAATATCCTTTTATCAAACAGATAGTTACATTTTCATTTGTAATCGTATCAACTGTAATCTGTGCGACATATAAAAAATATGTACGCAACAGACTACCGCAACCCCCGGGAAAAAAAAATGAAATTTTTTTTTTCTCTGAGAGCCACATAAAATCGGCCCCCCCCCCCCTCCCAACGCACATATGATGCGCAGATGAGAAGTATCAAGAATTTATAAAGCCAGATTAAGGCAAAGTCGCATTATAGGTCGACTGGTGAGAATATATATCTCAACATCTCAGAGAAAGTATTTCTCTAAGTGTAAACATTTCCAGGGAGTTGCCACCAATGCTTACTACCATATTGGTAATGACACTATGCATACAATAATTTCAATGACGATTTCATATTAGGTATCCTAAGTTCACGATTGGCAAAAGAAACATCATCAAAGAATTAACGGTGAATCAAAATAAGTGATTTATACAATCACCATATCATACAAAGGACAGACATAAGTCTGGAAGTGTATCAAGAAATCTTGGACTCATGTTGAGATCTACCGTCATAACGAGATCTATCAAAATTATGATCTCTGTTGAGAACATTGCTCTTGTTTACACTCCATTTCCCATAGTTATGAAAAGTTGTGTTATTACCCTTATGATCAGTAGGATTTTGTTGTCCACAAAAATAATTATCATAAGGTTGGCAACCTCTATTGAAGTTCCTATTGTTACTGGGACCAAAAAATTGAGCATCATCAAATTGCTTCCAGTTCTTTGAAAAAGAACCATTACGTGAAAAATGAAAATAAACACGTGATGAACGCCCTTGGCGCTGTTCATAATTATGATTATCTTTTCTAGCACAATTGTTGTTATTTTTGGCTGTGGCAATGTGCTTAACAGAAGGATCGTACTGCTTGGGCTGAGTACGATGTATACTAGTAGTTTTGTTCTCTTTTACCACTCTATCAGAACTTCGAAAAGTTGATGCACGGTTTTCATGAGGAATCTTGTCATGACCTTTATCCAAGTCCTCACCGTGATCCAAAAGACTGACACTTGATTTACTTTTGTTGGCCTCACGCCAACTCCCATTAGAGGCAGTATCGTTATTTCGTGGGAAACCATATTTTCCACGAAAGGATTTGCTTGCATTGAGTGCATGGGGCTGACTCTTTGCATTAGCAACATGTTGAACATCATGTTTATGTTTAAATCTATCCACCTTGGTAGTAGATAACATTCTATTGTTCAACACAATATCCAATAACCCATCAATTCTGTTGCGAAGTTTTGCAATTTCTACCTCTGAGATAGCTTTTTGCTTAGCAAGGGCTTTATGCATTTTCTCGTTGGTTCTAACTTCCCAGTTATAATCTAACTTTGTAACATGTAACTGAGATACTAGAGTTTTCTCTCTAGCAATACTATCTTTAAGATCGTTACTCAACTTTTCCTTCTGAGATGTGGTTTCTAAAACCTTAGCTTTCTCTTGAACAAGTTCAAGTTTCAGTGCTTCTATAGCACTATGATGACTAAGTTCATCATTCTTTTCAGAAACAACCATATCCTTCTCATTCACTATCTTTATTTCTTTCTGTTCCATAGACGACATCTTCTCCTCATGCAAGTTCATATTTGCTTTCCTTTCTTCAGCTTCTAATTCCTGTTTCTTCATTTCCACTAACTCTGACTTCAACTTCTCATTCTCTAATTTCAAATTTCGAATCAGAGTTTCAAATGTATCATTATTTTTCATCAACTCAACCTTTGATTTCTCATTGTCCATTTTGACCTGTTCTAGCTCACTAACAAGAGCTTGTTCTTTATCAAGAAGATTGTTCTTCATTGAACTCATCTCATCTTGCAGCTCCTTTTTCTCCATAAGTAATTTTCCAATATTGTTTTGTTTTTCCTCAGTCACTTTCTCCTGTTGACACAGAACCTTTCTGAGTTCTTGATTACCCCAATCAAGTTCTGTTACTCTTTTATCCAGAACTTTCATGTTCTGCTCCATCGTAATTTGCTTAGTAATCTTTTCTTTCAAAAGAGTTACCTCAGATTCCAGGCTCTGAATTTGAGCCACATGTGTATTGCAATCATCGTTACTCTCTTCTCCAATATCTATGTTCATTAATGAGGTCACTTCATTATTAACCAACTCATTTCTCTCTCTGTCAAGTTTATTTTGTATTAATTGTCTTAATGAGGTAACTTCATCTTCTAACTCTTTTTTCTGTCTAAGAGAGAATTCACCAAATTTCCTATTATCCGCTATCAATTCCGTCACTTTACTCTTTAATGTAGCATTTTCATCATTCATTTCTGATAACTTATCAGTAAGAGCTTTCTTATCACTTTGAAGCTCATTTATCGTTTTTTTCAAAGTAACAATATTACTGCCTTGAGTCGTAAGTTCAGCTTCCTTGTAAAAAACAGTAGATATAAACTTAGAAAGTCTCACTGCTTTCTCTGTTGAATAGCTGTTTTTATAATAACACTTAGCATATTCTTCAAGACCATCACTCGCTTGAAGTAGGAATTTGTTCTAATCAACTGTGTACCTTTAGTAACAGCCATTAATCATCAGTTGATTCTTTCACATAAATCCATATGATCAACTATATTTTAAATAGTGTATGTCGATCAAGAACATAACAAAACAATTATACAAGACAACATGAAAACATTTGCGGAAATCAAATAAATCAAATGGAAAAAACAATAAAAATAAACCGCAAGAGGATAACAAATACAAATAACGCCACAGTATATAAATATAAATGTTGTATGAAACTGAAAGATAGAAAAGGGTAGACCAACAAATTACAAACAAATCAAAACAAAACTAAAGAATGTGAAGAAAATTCCGAAAACAACACTGACCATATCGTCACAACTAACAAAAATAGCAACAGCAGTCGCTTTGCAAATTCCAGTATCGGAAATTTGCACACCCTATAGAAAGCGCTCACAATAGACGACCTCAATCACGTGGTATGATCTAAGGGAGACTCCGCCCAACCGAAACAACAACCCGCAGAATACAAACAAATATCACATATAAACATGTAAACATAAATGTACATATAGCATAAATATTCATAATGTAATGTAATGTAATGTGTTGCAGATAGAATGTGTTGCGAAGAAGGCTCAGTTATACGCAATAATGCTACATTACTATGGTACTTTATTAAATAATCAAATCTGGCCTAAATCATAAAAGTTCAACACAAACTATGGCAGTGCAGGAGAATCCACTGTTTACAGTTCCTCAGAATCACAAGTAAGACTTCTCGCTTCAGTTGCACTGTACATTTTGCAAACACTGTCAAATATACGTTCCAACACTGATGTGTAATGCTGTCTGTTCTAAGGCAAATGTCCATCAACAAAAAATGTCAACAAACGCTGACCTAGTTACTGTATACCTCGATAGGACAGGTCGCGCTGACATCGACTGTAAAGTTGTACTGCCGGTGTTTACGTGTGTCGTAACAGGCCCCAAGGAATGGTCTGGTCTCAGTAGCTGACTTCTCAAATATGTCCACTGTGCAGGTTGACCCAGGAAGCTGGCACACCACTGTAAAGATCTGATGATTCTTACTACATTCTCTTGTAATGGGTATAGTGGCCACCGCTGTAAAGTGTTGTTAGTTTGGACTCCACTGTAAAATTATGGTGTGGTGTAGTGTCAATGATGGCTGGTAATCTGTTGGTTGTATGGTTACAATCGTGTTCAAAGGGGTGCTGTCACCGTGAAGACAGACACAGGTCAACTCGACCTACACAGGGTAGTGTAAACATTGAAGTGAGAGTGCATTGTACGCGAATGGTAGAATGGTTCTGAAGAGTTGACAACTTGGTAGCAATGTATTCATACTCTCACATTTAGAAGTCAAGGATTACAGGGACTACTGTGGTCTTTTTATAACGTTTAATGAGACGCACACTGGAACAGTACGTGTATGGTTACAGGAACACATGTCGACATAAACAGCATAGTGTTGATCAATGGTGTATCATCTTAAGTTAGCATTCATGCTGAATAACCTCATACTGGAACATTTGTAGACAAGCATTCAGAGTTCCATAGTTAATACACATATATATCAGGTTGTACTGACAGATCACGTCAGTTTATACATAATGTTCGTAGTGATTCCTAAACAGAATCTCTCTTAGCATGAGTGTAGCTTGTACTCTCGTGGAGATTTCTTCAAATAGCATTTGGTACATATCTTCGGAGTAAATGCTAAATCTCCCATAATAGATCTTTCTTTCATAAATATGATCTCTGGATCATTATCGGGTAGTAAGGAGACATTCCTGTTCTCTGATGAACGAGTGACAATAATTCGGATTCCAAGATGGCTTCCTTGGTCCTTAACATCGCTCACACAACGGTGAGACGACAAAACTTCTAGAAAGATTCACTTCATAAGGATATCAAAGTTTCCACCAATATCAGCATTATCTGTCCTCATAATTGCTGTGTAGAAACATTATTAGTGCTGCTAAACGATATGTCGTTCTGACATCTGAACATAAGTAGATTCATGTAGGCCTAAACATAACCCATCGTAAGCCTAAGAACGAAGTCAGTAAAAGTACGTTTACCTTGGCCAAGAATAAATAGCAAGCACAAAAACACTGTTCTGGCGTAATAGAAACTATACTGGGGAACACATAGACTAAAACAGTCCTAGAAGACACAATCTTCTTCCCCATGATAACTTGAGATCACAAAACTTTGGACCGCTCGACATGGCGTCCCGCCAGACTCCATAACCGAAGAACACACTCTCTTATCTTCCTCCGCTGAGCGTGTAAGAAGAAATAATCCAGCCAAGACACACAAAGATAACATGATATAAGACCGAATCGTCTCAAACAGACAAACAGTAAACCTAGATTCGGACTTTCAATATTCCTGCAAAACCTTAAGCGAGAACAATCTGTTTCCAGCTATAATGGACATAAAATGATATAAATCTAGATTCCTCCGCTTGTTCAATACACGGGAACAAAACAGGAACCGATCACACAAAGAATAAATACACATTTACTATTCTGAGTTATTCCCCTTTCTTAAAAGTTGTAAGTTCATAAATAAATATCCTTTTATCAAACAGATAGTTACATTTTCATTTGTAATCGTATCAACTGTAATCTGTGCGACATATAAAAAATATGTACGCAACAGGGACCAATATTCATCAGCACCCTCTCAGATAAAAATTACGACAATATATGGGGGCTCGTCCGGGATTCTGAACTTAGTTAAAATAGAGTGTGGTTGATTGTCTTTGTGAAGTAGGGTATAATCTTTAAAAGTATTACTTCCCCTAGATCAAGCCGTTCAGTATTTTGGGCCAACCACACAATAAGTTAGACAGGTTTGTTTTTCCACAGGAACAGGCAGTTAGTGATAATAAAAGATTGTCACATTTGTATTCTCTGGCAGAGGGAATTGAAAATTTTTGGTTATATAATTGCTGGGACTGCGTGATTGTTTTACAATCACTAAAGGTTATGAAGCGTTTGAGTTGAGCTAAGCTAAAGACGGATTGTTCTGATTTTAAAAAAATTAAGTTAACTACGTCTCATCTCAAAAATTGTCTTCAGGGACGGAGTTTGTTGTTAGAGAATTAACATTTTCTGGGGAAATTTTTTTTTTTTCCTTTTAAATTGTTTAATATAAATTTTTCTCTACTGTTAGTAAGAGTAGATTCTTTTCTAGTGTAACTTGCCATTGAATTGGCATAGTTGCTTGCGTTACTAGTCTTAAGTGACAATAATAGCGGCGATAAGTTAACATACGAGGTCATTCAGTAAATTTTTTTACTTTGTTTTTCTCGTAGCGGCTTTGAGTTTTTCCCCTTCTTGTTCCATCTTACTATTCTCTAGTCTTAGAAGCATCCAGTTCTTTGACAATGGCTGAGAGAATTAGGATAAGATCCATTTTGAGACAGAAAGCGAAAGACTCAGGATTAGACACAGAAGCCGCGAATCTGTTTATCAACCAGGAACTGCAAAGGTATGACGCGGAGGAAGAGAGGGCAGAAGCTAGGAAGAAAGAAGCGGACGATCGTCAATTGGAGCAGAAGAAAATTGAGGCAGAGATGGACGCCCGCAGGGAAAGAGAGAGAGACAAGGAAAGACAGCATGAATTAGCGCTCAAGGCTTTAGAGAGTCGGAGTGCCTCTACTTCAAATAATGGAGAGCCGTCTTCGCCCCATTCTCAAACAATGGATCTCTCCAGCACTCAGTCTGCCCAATTAACTGCGATGTCTTTTGCTTTAGAGTCTTTTCCTAGCCCTAACGAAAAATTGACAGCTACCTAGAAAAATTCGAAAGGCTCGCAAATCTGTATGGGTTAGAGAGTTCCCGCTGGGCACTTAAACTCTCGACGTCACTAAAAGCGAATGCTTATGACGTATACACAAAGCTGGGACCGAACCAACATGATTACGACATGCTTAAGAAGGCCTTGCTAGAGCGGTTCGAAATGACCGCCCGAAAATTTCTGCAAATGTTCAGAAACAGCCGAAAAGAGAGCACGGAAACATTCCCCCAATTCTCTTCACGTCTCACGGGCTATTTGACAAAGTGCATTGAATTATCTGACCTACCTCTTACATATGAGGGACTACTTGAACTTGTTCTTGTGGAACAGATAAAGGCAACCTTGTCAAACGAAACCCGTAGATTTTTGGCTGAACAGGGCGCAGTCAGGCTTGAGGACATACTCAATAAGGCCGAACGCTATACCAATGCAATGGCCGAACTTCCCAGCACTAAACGTAAACCCACAGATGAGCCATCTCGTAAACAAAATCTAGAGCAGTCATCCTATTCCTCTAATTCCTCTCAGAATTATAACCAACGAGAAAATAATACCCAGAGACCTCCCCAGGAAAAATCGAAATTCTACAAAACCCGATACCCCCCCAACAACAATTCTGATCAACCCACCAAGCCTACGTGGCAGCGCGGCCACCAAGGTCAAGGAAAAGGGAAGACCCCTACACCAGGAACGTCTGATCAGGGCAAACAAACCGGTTCAAACCGCGTTGGATGTTTGCATACAGCCTCGAAAGGTAGAATCAATGTCAGTGATTCTCAACCTGAGGGGGACCGACCCTCAACTCGAGGAACTGTAATTTTGAATGGTACCTCAACCACTTGTCTCTTTGACACTGGATTAAGTTTTAGTTGTATTGTTGCTAGACACCTAGTCAAACCAGGTCAGGAGACAGAGGAAACCGTCAAACTTAGTGGAGTTTTCAGGAGTGATGCGCCCAGGACGCTTCCTATCGCACTGGTAGAAATACACTCTGACTTTGTCAGAGGAGTTATAAAAGCGGCCATTATGGATGATCCTATCTACCCAGTTATCCTGGGATGTAGATATGTGTTTATTGGGAGACCAAAGGAGCCGATTGTGGCAGCGGTAACCACAAGAGGGCAAGCCAAGAAGGAGAGGGAGCCTGCGCCAAATTTGTTGCCGAACGAACTGAAGGAGGCGCAACAAAAGGACCCTACTCTGGAGCTCTGCTTTAAAAAACTGCCCATGGCTAAGGACCCCAGACACAACGGAGACATCTTTTCTAAGGATGGCGTATTGTATCGTAGAACGGGGGACCCGGACACGGGGAATAACCAGCTCCTAGTTCCGACGCAGTACCGAAGCCAGATCTTAGAGATGGGGCACTCTCTTCCCTTTAGCGGACATATGGGACAAAACGCCACTATTCAGCGAATAAAAACCCACTATTGGTGGCCAGGAATGAACTCTGACATTGTCAGGTATGTGAAATCCTGCGCCCAGTGCCAACGGGTAGCACCCAAGCACTTGACACCCCCAGTACCTATGGGGCAAATGCCAATAGTAGGGACTCCATTTGAACGGGTTGCTGTCGACATCATTGGTCCTCTGGAAAAGACCAAAAGAAGGAACAGGTTCATCCTGACCTTAGTTGACACTTGCACTATGTGGGCCGAAGCCGTACCGCTACCATGCACTAATTCCAAGCATGTCGCAGAAGCCCTTGTGCAAATTTTTACACGGTTGGGATTCCCTCAACAAGTTTTGACGGACAATGGATCCCAATTCCGTAGCCTGTTAATGGAGGAGATCTTTAAGATCTTGAGGGCCAAACATATCCACACAAGTCCCTACCATCCGGCCGGAAATGGGCTCGTGGAACGTTTTAATGGCAGCCTCACCACCATGTTACGTAAGCTGGGTCAGGAGAAACCGGAAGACTGGGACCTATATATATCGGCTGCCTTATTCGCCTACCGAGAGGTTCCCCAAGCGTCTACGGGATTCCCGCCTGCTACACTTTTATTTGGCAGACCTATAAAGGGGCCATTAGAAGCCTTACTTCGGTCCCTGACAGACCAAAAGGCTGACGAGACAGTCGTCTCTGCAAGCAAGTATGTATCTGAGCTCAAGGAAAGGCTAAAGCTAGGATGGGATCTAGCTACAACCAACCTTACGAAAGCCCGCGCTAAACATGCTAAAAGATACAACAAAGCTGCAAAAGAGAGAGAGAGCTCCAACCAGGGGAGAAAGTTTTGTTGCTACTCCCAACCGGAAGCAATAAACTTCGCATCGGATGGCAAGGGCCGTTTACCGTCCTTAAAAAGATCTCACGTACCAATTACAAGATCTCCATCAAAGGAAAGGAGAAGGTCTTCCACATAAATCTGCTAAAGAAATATTTGGAAAGACCGGTGCCATCCTCCGAGCATCTCCTGGCTGTCGCCATAGCAACGGAAGACGAGGAAGATGATGATGGTTGCATGGAGTATCCACTGCAACCCACAGAATCCTTTAAAGATGTCAAGTTCGGCGACAATCTCTCACCAGAACAACAAACAGAAACCAGGGCTCTACTAAAACAGTACAGTGCAGTCTTAACGGATGTACCTGGTCGAACAAATCTCATTGAATTTGATATGAAATTAACAAACGAGACCCCTGTTCAAACCAGAGTTTACCCCATCCCGTACGCTAAAGCGGATGCACTTCGCGGAGAAATAGACAAGCTGCGTCAGGCAGGAATTATCAGTGAGTCTACATCTCCTTACAGCTCGAGTGTAGTGCTGTTGCAGAAGCCCAATAAGGAAGTTCGGCTGTGCATTGATTACAGGTTGCTAAACGCTGTAACGGAATTCCAGCCCGAACCTCTCCAAACTGTTTCTGAGTTGTTCACCAAGCTCAGCAAGGCAAAGATCTTCTCCAAGATTGACCTCAGTAAAGGTTATTATCAAATACCAGTCAAGGAGGAAATTAAACCTTTGTTAGCTTTCAGCACTAGCGAAGGACATTACACATTTAATGTGATGCCGTTCGGTTTGCATAACGCACCAGGAGTGTTCACCAGGATGATGAGGAAGCTTCTAGAGCCTTTGCAAAGTCCCCATATCCATAATTTCATGGATGACATATTAATTGCATCGGAAACCTATGAAGAACATATTGCTACGGTTGCTATGCTCCTCAGGAGACTACAGGAAACGGGTCTCACAGCCAGACCTAGCAAATGTCTCATCGGGTTTGAACAGTTAGACTTCCTGGGGCATACTATTTCTCACGGATGCCGTTGGCCTATTAAGAAGAACGTGGAGAAAATTGTGGCAGCAAAAAGACCCCGAACGAAGAAAGACGTACGTTCCTTCATATCGCTATGTGCATACTATCAGAAATACATCCAGAACTTCAACGGACTGACAGCACCTCTGACTGACCTCACCAAGAAAGGTTGTCCTGATAAGGTCATGTGGAATCAAAGTGCGAACATGCATACAGCACTTTGAAAGGACAGTTGTCGGCATACCCCATCCTAAGGTTACCTGACCTTAAGAAACCTTTCATACTGAGAGTTGATGCGTCAGGTCAGGGCATCGGGTCAACATTGCTGCAAGCCGATGACAGTGACCTGAACATGCTATTTCCAGTTGTCTATGGCAGTCGGAAACTGAATAAAGTGGAACGCAACTACAGTGTCGTTGAAAGAGAATGTCTCGCTCTGATTCATGGCATCAGACGCCATCATGAGTTTCTGTATGGTACTTCTTTCACGGTGCAAACAGACCATGCTCCACTAGCTTTCCTGGGGGCCAAGAAGGAATTCAACGCAAGGATAATGCGTTGGGCCTTGCTATTGAGTGTTTATTCATTCAAAGTGGAATATATTCCAGGAAAACAGAATGTCGGAGCTGACTTCTTGAGTAGAAACTGGACCACAGAGGAAGAGGAGAAAATCGACGATGCCAATCATCCTAAAGCTACCGATCAGGGCAGCTTCATTGTCATAAATGAAACATGAAAACGAGTTTCCATGTCTCAAAAGTGGGGACGATTGTGACGTACGTCTAAGTATGACAAATGAATTTCCCTGACTCGATGGATGATAACAGAATATTGGCCTCTCATAACTTTAGAACCCCTGATCATCTGTTGTAACTTTTACCGGCATGCAGCTTTTCCACGAGAACCATACACGCTGGATCATTAATATGTAGCCTGCTATCTTATGCGAACGTTTGAGATCGCATGGCCTTTGATGGGAGATTAAATCCCGCCCACAACCATTTCTTAGAACGATTTATAGCAATCTTTTCCTTAACGCCGGCCCAAAAGAGGACGGGCCACAGACTCACTCCTGTTTCTAGAGCAATAAACAGCAGATCATTTTCTTACCTGGCTGTCACCCCGCCTGGTGGGAGTTGCCAAAGCTCTCAGAACAGTGGCACCATCAAAGACAGACAGATCTCAGAATTCAATCGCGGCGGTACACGATCTAAAGAAACAGGGAACTCGCAGCTCACAGAGTAGCTTCTCGGAAACTTTTCACACCCTCATGCAAGCAAGCCTGAGACGGAAGGAAATCGTAGGAATTGCAGCGATTAACACAACGGCGAGGTATCTCGAATTTTGCTCAAGTTCAAGAAAGGTGCGAAAATCTAACACGCCCCATTCAAGTTACATTCGAGAAGTATAAATAGAGAACTCCGATTAACTGCATTTTATCGTTCGCTCTGACAGAATCCTAGTTGCACTAGCATAGTCGGATTCCTGCTGGATTTCATCTACCTTCGTGACTATTGGAGTGTATTCTTTCTGTGCAGACGGTAATTTATACATTAGCTTCGAGTGATCAGTGGTCGAGTTATTTCAATTGATTTCAATGGATTGTGGTGTAAATTTAACCTTATTAAATAAACCCATTTTCAAAGTTCTAGTGCAAACTAATGTTACAGCTAAAAGTATTTCCTAATACAATTGACGCGTAAATTTATTTTGCAGACGTTAAAGAGAATTATAACTTTAATACAGTTTAGTTCTGTATAGATAGATGTGCTTTTAATTGTTTTAACTCACGGGAAGTTTTCCTGATTTGTTAATTGACGACGCTAATAAGTAAATAGGCTAACTGTAATTTATCGCGTCAGATTATAATATGATTTGTAATGCATTTCTTGTTTTGATTATCTTTCATTCAGAACGATCATTCAACCTGCATCCCAGCAATTATTAATTATATACAGAGTTCTGCCAAACTCAATTCGATAACTCCAGTAACATATGAACTTTTTAAAGCTAAACTTGTGGCGACCTGTAATGGGCCCCGCTTCTCTGAACGTAACTGAGAATAAAGCCATTCAAGAAACACTTTAAAAATACTAGTTCATATAGAGTCCTTAAAGAAAACTGGAAGCAGAACATATTTTATTCACTGCCCCTATTTGTGAAGAAAGAAAAACCGATCTACCTGAACACTGTCTGTCACGTATATTCAGTGGATTTTACCCCCCCCCCCCCCCCCCCCCCCCCCGAAGAAGAACTTACCTCAGTGTTTTCTTAACTTGTGACATTACGGAAAAAGGAAGTTATCTCCACCAGCTGGGCCAATTTTAGGAACCACACCATACCTCACGCTTAGCCAAGTGCCTGTGCCTTTCTTTAGGAACTTTATCTAATAAACAAACAGTACCGTTAAACTTCAACGTCCAGCGATTTCGGGACACTTTGTTAACTTCAACAACCCGCAAAATCTGGGGCTGTACACGGAAGAAAATACTTTTACCTAAGCCAAGGTTTAGTGCTGTTTTTTGATGTATTTCCTATGAAGTGCCAGAATTCACCTTTCGGTAAGTCTGCGTATGTGTTTGTGGGGATGGCCAGCCCTAGTGTGTTTTTTTGAATGAAAGGAGATTTATCTTTTCTTTACCCTTTTAATTAGTTCGACCTTGTACTAAGGTGCATTATATTCCTTGTACGGGATCTCTCCTAGCGGGATTGGGTAACTGTGTTCATTCCCCCCTCCCGTAAAATTTGTTGATTTAAAGGGAGACAATTGAGAACCCTAGCTTTCCTCTACACCCCCCCTTCTTTCTGTAACCCCTTGCCTCAGAGTAATATATTTACCAGTGGGTTAAATTGCCTATCTCTGATCACCCCCCCCCCCCCCTTTCTGGTCTTTGGGACCGGGTTTTGTCTGTTAGTAAATATAAACGGGAAACGGTGGATGGGATATTTCTCCTCAAAACTCCCTCTTCCCTAGTTATATTTGTATTCTGTAACCTTTGATTTTTGACTGTAAATGTACAATTATGTGTGAGTCCTTTATGATAATAAAGGTATTAATCATTAATTGTGTTGGTTGTCGGTTGGCCTAAAACTCCAAACATTTCCATCTGTGTAGGTTGTATTCATGTACGTTGAGCGACAGAATCACCAAATCGGTGAGCGCGCCTGAGCGACTGGAACTGACAAACAATTGTTTGTGCAGAAGAGAGATAGGAGTAGTCTGTGAGAAAACAGATATTGTCGTAATAAGAGACTGTCCTTGCTCCTTCCCAGCGCTTGTGAATCTACTACCTCATTCTCCTAAATCCTTATTCTCACAGAGCCTTCAATATCACTTTACACTCTAAAGGGACCAATATTCATCAGCACCCTCTCAGATAAAAATTACGACACACCACTTCACATACCTAGGGTCTACCATCAATGACAAACTCTCACTGGATACATAAATCGACAGCCGCATTGGCAAAGCTGCAGCTGCGGTATATAATGCCTGCGTCACCAGCACACTCCTCACGGCTGTTTGCGAGCGATCTTTTAGTTATTTCCCCTTTTTCCCCCGCTATTTATAGCCCACTTGACATAGGTCACGTTGTCAGCTTCCTAATGGGAAAAACATGTGGCGATGTTTACTTTTGATAGGGCTTAATTAATGCTTTTAGGCTACTTTTTTATTATAAATACCGGCTTTAATTTTGCGTAAAGCTAGACTAGAAATGTTAGAGTAAATTTTAGAACAAGAACAAACATTTTATCACAATTAGAACAGAAGATATAATAGTCTGAAATAGTGTAAAATTTACTTTTTTTTATATTTTGTTATGGTTTGTTTATATACAATTTTCACTAAATCGGTCACAATCAACATGCATAACAAATTACAGAAATCAAAAGTAGAAAACCTGCAGAAAATGGATATCAAAGATTTGTTTTGGTTTCATGCGTCAAACATTAATTATTGAAAGTTTAAATTGCAAGTCCATATTTATTACCTTAAAATAACACACCCAATGGTCCCCAAAACATGTTTGAATTGCTTTTGTGCTACTTTATTATTATAAAATCCGGCTTTAATTTTGCGTAAAGCTAGACTAGAAATGTTAGAGTAAATTTTAGAACAAGAACAAACACTTTATCACAATTAGAACAGAAGATATAATAGTCTGAAATAGTGTAAAATTTAGGGTTTTTTTTTTACATTTTGTTATGGTTTGTTTCTAATTCAATTTACACTAAAACGGTCACAATCAACATGCATAACAAATTACAGAAATCAAAAGTAGAAAACCTGCAGAAAATTGATATCAAAGTTTTGTTTTGGTTTCATGCGTCAAAATTAATTATTGAAAGTTTAAATTGCATGTCCACATTTATAACCTTAAAATAACACACCCAATTGTCCCCAAAACATGAGAGCTAACAATTATCTCAATCATACATCATGAGTTCTGATCCAGTCTGCGCAATGTTTTTCTAATATGTGCTGTTTATGAATTGTCTTACTGGGGAATAGCTTTCTGAACAAAGACATATAAGTCTCTATCGATGCTGTTATTGATTCTTTACTAATTGGTTTACTGTGTGATATTTTGTTGTGTACTGTCTCAAATGCTTCTTTCAGTGAGTTGAATTGTTCTTGGGCAATAAAAGCTATGTTAGTTATATCTTGTTTGTCTGTAATTTTCAGTGTTTGTGTAATGATTGCTCTTGTAAGATCTTTATAAACTTTTTGTGTGAGATATCTGTGGCAGTGATTCCCTATAAATGCTCTGCTATTATAAGCCTGTTGTATGATTTTGTGTTTGGCTAGTACCTTGTCCAAGTGTGAGCAAACTGGACCAGACCTAGTACATAGATCTTGAAACTGAAGTTTGGCCAGCGCATCTTGTGCATTTTCAAGTCTAACTTTAAAATTATATGTCTCCTCCTTATCCTCACAAAGTTCAATACCTACCTGAAAAATTCAATTTTAGCTCCTAATTCTTCTGCCTATTTCCAGTTCCTACTAAATCTCTTTAAGTTCTTAAAAGTACTAATGTTTGCATGTATCTCTTGCGAATTCTCAAATATCTTTGCGTCTATTCTATCAGCTACCTGTTCTAGAAGTCTGTGGTGTTTCAAAACAATGCCTAATAAAATATGAAGGTAAGGAGGAGCTACATTTTCAATTTCAATCTCTAACATTGGTTTGTGTAAACAATTATGATAATGTGCCACTTGCCTTTTATTCCCTTTCCCATATTTCATATATCTATTGTAATCTCTTATCAACATGGCCAAACTTCTTGGTTTGCAAGTTGTATGCAATCTGGATGTCTTTGATGAAATTGTTTGGTTTGTCTGGAGCTCAAGGAATATACCCATGTCTGTGGTGTCTCCAGCAAAACAAGGAAATAATCCCCGAATAAGAAAACAACAACTTGTTTACCATCCCACTCTAAATATTTTAGTGACTCTATCTGAGCTTTCATGCCATTCATAAATATTTCTAAATTATCATATGTATCTCTGACTCTAGCCATTGATAAAAGGATGGTATTAGATTTAGAATTTGGTTTCTCTAAATTTACTACCTGCATTGTAACTTTGAATGAAAGAAGATATACAAACAGTTACTTAGAATTCTTTGGCAGCCGTCGTGTGCACAGGATTGTCTACCAAAGAACACCAATGGAACAGTCCTTATCTCACAGACAATTAAAAAAAAAATTCATATTATAAATAGAAGATTAACAAGACTTGAAAGATAGATCAAATTATGTGGAAGTAATCTATCTATAGCTTTACATGTTTTCTGACGCTTATATACGTAGCTAAATATTATAAATGAATGAAAATGCAAAAACAGATGGTGTTTACAAAAAGTTATTTTTTTACTACCTTATTTAAGATTTGTGAGTATCAGGAATGCGTTTACAGGGATTTAAATGCTATAAAATCTGGTGACAATATGCTTGTTCTTGTAATGCCACACTCACAAAACTGACTACCACACATTCTCAAGATATGAAACCAAAAAAAAAAGTATGTGGAAATAATCTTTAGCTTCCCTTCGAGAAGTCTTTATAATTATAAACTCAAACGAATGGGCCGATTTTTAGATATTAAATTAATAAAAAGATTACTTATTTTATGAATTTCCTTAAATGATGACGCTGTTTTCAAAAGTCTGTAACTCCGTCAAAACTAATTTCAAACAAATAAAAATGCAATCAAAAATAGAACACAGAACAAAGTTATAGTACACAAAAGAATTTTAGCGCTGTGTTTATCCAGAACGAGTGTGTAATGATTTATATTTTACTGATTTTACTCACACATCAGCTGATTTTCCCCGCCAAAAACTTAAATAGTCTTTTACGGTGCACACAAAATTTTATACCCGGTATCAGAATTCCGGTCACCGAAACTAAAAGAGCGCTCTGGTATAGGGCACAAACAGCCGTGTCCTATATGGCAGCGAGACCTGGACGACCTATGCTAAGCAAGAAAGAAGGCTCAATACCTTCCATTTGCGGTGTCTACGCCGCATCCTCGGCATCTCGTGGAAAGATAAAGTGACAAATGTCGAGGTGTTGTCACGTGCTGGCCTTCAAAGTATGTATACGCTGCTTAGACAGCGCAGACTTCGCTGGCTTGGCCATGTTCGCCGCATGGAAGATGGTCGCATCCCAAAAGATATCTTCTACGGACAATTAGCAGATGGCAAGAGAACAGTTTGGCGACCACAGCTGAGGTTCAAAGATGTGTGCAAGAGAGATATGTGGGCACTGGACATGGATCCAGCAACATGGGAGGATGAAGCTGCCGATCGCACTAAGTGGCGATGCTATTTACGGCACCACCTCAGATTGGGCGAAGAGAGGCTCACACAAGAAGCAGAGGAGGGGAGAAAACGTCGAAAGGAGCACCAGGAAAATAAGCAGCTGAGGGCTGCCACCTCAGGGGCGCATTCCCATAGTCAGTTATGACTGAAGGGGCTATTATTATTATTAGATATCTGACATTTTTTTGTTGGAGATTTTTATGCCACTCTGCTTTCATTTATCTGTTATTAAATCTTTAATTAAGCTCTTAATCTCTGATTTACTCGTCCCTACATTTATTAGATTTTTATCAGATCTATCTTTCTTGGTTTCTTTGTCTGCCTTTTCATTTCCCTCTTTGGCCAACATGTGAAGGTATCCAAGCTATTAAGACTGAACATCCTCTGGAATATAAGTATGTAGTAGTAGCCAGAAATGTCTCCTCTGCTATATCAGGTCTACTGCATTCTCGTAAGTTTCTATGTGCTTGAATTGTTGAAAGAGAGTCAGTTAAAATTGTTAGTTTCTCGCGAGGGTTATTAGAGAATATTTCTAGTGCTTTCAGTATTGCCACCATCTCTGCAGTGAAAATGGATGTATTTTCCGTGAATTTTCCGTGATACTATACTCTTTTGCCATTTTTCATTTTGGAATATATATTCTTATCCCCAATTAGCCATCCTCTCCCTTGGATCCACCTGTATATACAGTAATGTTGTCTTTTGATAGTTGTTGTATATATGTTTCTTGGCTGTGTTTTTAATATTTCTATATTATTTATTTTCTGCTAGGTGGTGTCATGAGTGGAGAAAAGAGATTCTGTCTGGGACAGACCAAAGTCTGAATGAGGAGTGAGATAATAGATGTGTGTCTGAAATAGAGAATGTGCATGTTGAGTGGAAGTGTAACAGTCAGCAGTACGAAGTTGATAAACGATCTTTTATCCCGCCACTCGGACTTCTTTTAAATGTTAACTCCACTCACCCTCTCTTCCACACATATATCAACAGTTGAATATATATATATATATATATATACATATATATATATATGTATATATATATATATATATATATATATATATATATATATATATATATATATATATATATATATATATATACAGTACTTTGCAAAAAAAATGGCAGTCATATTGCTCAGCTAAATAATCTGAAATCTAATTAAATATGCATGTTCTGCCCCAAATTTGCACTCCACTTAAGTGAGCAAACACTACCAAAAGTAAAAAAAAATTAGCGTAGAGTAACGTCCCTTGATATAAGAGCAGACGACAATTTCTAATGCTAGTGGCAGAAAATGGATGCAAAGTCAAAGTGTATGTTAATTTCACAGCTTTGGAATGAAGGAAATCAAACATGTTCCAACATTTCTAAAACCTTGAACATTCCTGAGCGGACTTTCTACAGAGTTGTGAGTAAATTAAAAGCAGGTAATGGAATCGAGCGAAAAGAAGGTAGTGGGAGGCCAAGAATTTTGGTCACAAAGGACCATCGGTGTCTCGCCCAAATCGTTCGGGCTGGGCCAATGAAGAGTGTAGAAAACATACGGCAGCGCATGATCGAGTAGGGAAGCCCAGAGGTATCTAATGCTATTGTCAACCGGGAGCTACACAGGATGAATTACACAAAAAAGCGGGTAATTTCGTCACCTTTGCTCACAGAGACTCACAAACAGATGCGCTTGAACTGGTGCCACGAACACCAAAATTTGTCATGGGACAATGTGATTTTTTCAGATGAATGTTCTCTTTGGTCTTATCCTGCTCAAATAAATATTTGGATGAAAGGCTCTGTAACGCCTGTGTACCAGCGACCGAAACATACCTAGAAATTCCATCTTTGGGGAGGGGTGTCAGCAAGAGGTGCCACCCCACTGTGTGTTTTCACAGGAATTCTCACGAAAGAAAGGTACATCGACATACTAGAGGGACACCTTCTGCCATTTATGCAGGTCATGTACCCCGATGGGTGCACATTTCAACATGACAATGACCCAAATCATACAGCTCATACTCCCAAAGCATGGCTGCAAGAGAAGAATGTGATATAGCTGAAGTGGCCCAGCAACAGTCCCGATCAAAACCCAATTGAAAACGTTTGGGCACCACTCAAGAATCATTTAAAAAAGAGTGGACTCAGAGACGTTGAACAATTGAAGAAGGTAGCTGAAAAATACTGGGACAGTCTGACTCTCAATTACCTACAAACATTTGTGGGAAGTATGCCTCGCCGCATCCAGGCTTGCCTTGCTGGAGAAGGCAACATTATATTGTACTGAAACCACTGTTAATAGATAGGGGAGATACCAATCTTCCTCTGGACATACAGTTTTTATTATTATTTGCTTCTATGAGTGTGCTGCGTTACGAAAATATGACTGCCATTTTTTTTGCAAAGTACTGTATATATACACACTCACACCGCCAGTGAATTCACATTCAACAATAAGATATAAAGAGAGAAAGAGAATTCTGATCCGCTAATAGTTTTTCTATGCTTATTAAAGTGTAAATAAGAAAAAAAAATATTATGCCTGAGCGAGGTCAGGGAAACCAAATAAATTCACAATCACTAACTTCAAGAAAAACCACACAAGAAAAAAACCTCAAACCGATTCTGGTTTACAATCCAGGATGGCAGCCTAAGTTGAAAAAAAAAAATATAAATTAGGAAATTAGGTGCCTGGAATAACACAAACACCCACTACTAATTTATATAACCCGTCAGCGGTTCCCAGTCTCTATCGCGAGACAATGCGATCTAGACTACACAAAGAAAAAAGCACCACAACCTAAACACAATAAAGCCCTAAGAAACAATGCCGAGAGGTAAACACAATCCCTTATAAGTCCGCCCCCGCACTCTCTCGATAATTCATTAACTCCAGACCCGTCTCTGAGTCCTTGAGCCTATATTTTCTTTGTCTGCCAGTTGACGTATTATTCCTCTACACTTGAAAACTATCCACTTTCCTTTCTCTCTTCCGATGAGGAGTGGAAATCAATTTAATCCAAGGATGATGGATGTCAGCCGGGAATATATCCACGAATGACTCAAATATAAATAAAGCCTGATATCCAGCGGGTTGAACGAGTCGAAACTCAGGTTTTGTGTAGGCAATGCGCCCTAATATAACCGAGAGACGCTTGGCCAGTCAGAATGTGAGTGCGCGTGGAGTGAACAGGGCCAAAGCTACCTACAACCGAAGTTAGGATTGGCGCACTATTCTGAAGTTTACTTAGCTTGAGCGTTGGCTGTCTCTGGAATGTTTGTACTGGAAGGAATGGTTTAGGTCCCCCCCAAAAAAACCAAACTGGCCCCCAAATCGGGAATCAATCGATCCAGGAAAAGTCCAAAAAAGGAAGGAGATTCCGGCTGGGACTTATGGTATCCCAGTTTTCCTTTGGTAGTGCATGGGATCTTTACTGAAAATACGCAACCGCTATAAGCATATGTCCTTACATAAGGGTTCAATATATAAAAACAGACAATGTTTACAGTAACCAACTATGTACGTTCCCCCTACACATTAGCTAGGAAAGTCAAACTAGTCTGCGCCGGCTGAACCACTCCCATACACACAAACCTTTCCCCTTCCCGTTGTATCGACCGCTCGATTGCCGGTGTCTGTGAAAACCGGGCGTACGCACACAGGGATTACGTAAATGGGTTTAAGGCTTGAATGTAAACAAACTAGATGACCAGTTGAATTTGACCCAACCCGGCCTGCGTGAAACTTTCCTCCCGCAAAACGTCTTTCACAAACATTAAAAACAATACTACAAGGCCCATATCGGGTTACAACCACTGAGCCAACAACAATATTTACATATATGCCATATGACAATAGACCTTATAAAGATACTCATGGATAATCCTCCATTTGTTGTTTGCACAGTATACTCTTTAGGGTCATCAATATAGCACAATTATTTACAACACTAGGAAAATACTTTACAGGAACTTGTAGCAGCCCTTTGTAGGGTTTACCGTTGTCTAGAAAAAAAATTGACATAAACTCACTCCCAATTTCCTTCAAACAAAATAAGTTACTGATAGGCACAGTCTAGGTAATTTAGTGGCAAGTAACGAAGTTAACAATTATTCACTTTCCCGTCATGATAATTGATAGAAAAAACTTCTCACTATACGCGTGAGCCCCTGATGAAGATTATGACTAAGTTCCTAATACACCCACTTTCTATTTAATTAAGGGCTCTTACCGACATGTAAAGAATTCAAATACCACCAACAGTGTAGCTGGTCGTCCGTACTAGTTATTGAAGAACGCCCACTCTACATTAGAGAAATCTGGAGACATTAAGTGCTAAACAAAGTGAGTTGCCCAATTATATAGGAGGCTAAGGGCCTGCAGATGTTCGTCTCACCTGCGAGTCGAAGTCTCCGGAAACATGGAGCGTGGGTAATAATGATGCAAGGCCCCCGGGAACTTGGTTTCCCGTGTTTCCAAGATAAAAGCAATACTAAAGCTGGACCGACATTATGGCGTAGAGTTTCTATCCAGGCACGGTCACACGAAAGGCAACGGCTTTCCCCGGGTTTAAAGACCAGGGAATTCTGCCGCTCTTCTACCAGAAAGAGCAGACAGTGACCAAGCTCAGTGTAAAAGAATTCTATGAATGTCGCCGCAACCAGCAACAAAAGAGTCCCGGGACGCCTTACAACTTATGCCGACCAGCATACAGAAGACATGAAAATATATAAGATATTTTCCAGCTCACCCGCACTAGGGAAACGGGAGTTAACCTGTCCAATTACAAAGTGACAGGCCAGTTTCCCCAATATACAGCTGTCAAGAGACATAAATAAATAAGAAATGGGATGGACTATTAGACCAGGGTGGTCTTAACCGACAGAGTGCCAGAATTTTCTTAGCCAACCGTGACAGGTGGTAGTCCGTGTCTAGTTTCTTGATCTCCCAGGGTGGAACCACTGGCTTGTATTCTTACTTACTTATTCGTTCCTCTTCTACCGTGAGGTATAGAGGTTTGTAAGAGAGAGCGCCATACTATTCTATCGGCTGTCTTTTAAAAGTACACAAATAAAAATCAGTACAAAAATGTCTCTGATCCTGTCGGAGTGAAACCGAGATCGCGAAGAGGTCATCCATTTCGTCACAGGGTAGAATTCCTAAAGCCACCTCTAGATCTCCCATTGATGTTGATCCAATTTCACCTGCTATTGCACATAAAGCTTTATACTGAATTCTGTCTAATTTAATCGTGTTACTGTGTGCAGCAGAGTCATGTATTATATTTCCATAATCTATTTTTCGTCTAATAACAGATTTATATACAGTGAGCACGGTCTTAGTGCTTGCACCCCATCCATTATCTTTCAAATATCTTAACAAGTTAGTCGGTCCTCTGCAAGACTTCACTAGTTTATATATGTATTTATTCCAGTTTAGCTATTGGTCCAATATCATTCCTAGATATCGAGTGGTTTGCACTGTATTAATGTTGTGCCCTTGGATATTTATGTCTATAATTTTATTTTTAACAACCCTACTTTTACTAAAGATCATTCCCATTGTTTTATTTGTATTCAGCTGAAATCCCCATTTTTTCATCCATTTACATACTTTATTTATTTGCTTTTGTAGATCCTTATATAACCTTGGCAGATGTTTCCCAGTTCTTCATATAGCAACATCATTTGGAAACTGTGACAATTTTTTTGTTATATCATTAAATTCTGCAACGGTAACCGGTAAAACAAATAATTATTTAGAGAATTTCCTGCAAGATAGACATTTCACTGTTCAGGTAAACAATGCTAGATCAGAACCGTATGAACAACAGAATGGAATACCCCAAGAATTAGTTATGTCTCCTTCAATTTTTACAATAATGGTAAATGATTGATGTTTTGTGTTTTATGTTATGTATTAGCAATAACCCGTCAAACTTGACGGGTTTTTAATTATAGTGTGCTGTTTCCGTTCCCGGATGAGCAGATAGAAGTACATTCTTATTGTCTTTTTGGTTTCTTTCCTTTACAGTGTAATCAAACTGTTCATGAACACCGTCATTTGAACGCTTTTCTTTGTTGATTGTAACTATATTCGGGAGAGTATATATATATATATATATATATATATATAATGGAAACAATACAATTTTTCAACACGGTTGCATTCCTCAGCTGTGACCAACGTACACACGGCGAGAATTAAGTTATTTTTAGATTCAATTTTAAAGTTCTTTGATGACAACATTTCGTGTGAAAGTGCGTGGATTGTTTTCAAAGAGTGTTCCCTGATGATAAGTGGTTTTAACAAAAAATTTCAAATTTTCATGATTTGTACATCGGGTGAGGGCTCATGCACACCAATTTTTATGCACTTTTTTTTTGTCGAGCGCTACTAATTTCGTGAAAGAATAAAAAAAAAATAAATAAAATAAAACCAAAGTATTTGTTTTATATAACACCCACGCCGCGCAAGTTGCACACCGTGCGTTGCGCACTTTTTTTCTGGCACGAGTTATTATTTTGAGTGAGACCGACCGACGTAACATACATCGGTAATTATGTTAGTTGAGAATTATAAGGCGGCAGTGTGTCTTATTAAAGAATTTGTTTTTATTAGAGTTCTTTTTCGAGGGTAAAAATATTGCATACGTTAGTAATTTTTGTATAATATACATGTTAAATATAAACGACCTTGCCGAATATTGTAGCATTCTTATATTTGTTTCGTTCTAATTTATCTTAAGTGTTTGAGGTTATATTTTTCACATATTTTTTAATTTTAATTTTCCTTAATAAAGATGCGAAATTTATTATCCATAAGTTCATATTATGTTTTGGTATTAGATAGCATGGGGACAGTTTTTGTTTTCTTTTTTAACAATTCTAAAATTTTAATTGACCTAATTTACAGTAATTGGACGGCAGCAGTGATGTCACTGTCGGATGTTGGCTATGGGTCGCTGAATGCATTCATCACTTTTGCTGCGTCTTTGGTCCCTGCTTGAGTATATGAGAATGTAAGTATGCCTGTTAATATGCATACATAGCAGTCATTAACTCACACATACCAATTCATGTTTCAAGTTTATAAAAGCCCTATACATGAAGTAGTGAAATTTGAAACTTCTTCTTTCTCTTTCTTTTTCTTCTTTATCATACGCTCTCAGACATCTATTTGAATATGTTCAAAGAAAGCAGTAGTCAGCTTGAGGATATTTGATTCTCCATAGAGTTCTTCCAGGAATGGTACTGGTAACGGCCATAAGTGCCTTCTCTGTTGCTCATATGTTGAGCACGTTTGAAGTATGTGCTAAGCAGTCATTTAGTCAGTGCCACAGTTAGACTCATCGGCAGTTCCTATCTTTAGCTTGTTGGAAAGATGATATACAAATGTTCTGGGCCATGCGGAGTCTGAAGATTATCACGTGTTCTCTTCTGCTGAGCGATTAATATGCATCATTTTGTGTGTCTTCTTCTTCTTCTTCCTCGTTCGCCTTCAGACTTCCACATTTATGACTCTGTCACAAAATTAACAATGATACAACGTTAAAATATCTCCAATGATACAACGTAGGGATAAAAACTAATGCGTAAGCTGCTAGAATACATGATCGCCCACGCCGCGGGTCATCACCCGCCATGGAAATTAAATTGTTAAACTTGAAGGCAAAACAGAACGGAGATCAAAAGGAAAAGTCTGACTGAACGCGTGCTTGAAACTAGCAATGCTAAAAGGCGCAAGTGGTGGGGAAAGGAGGAAAAAGTCACGTCCCCAAGTTGACATAAAGTAAAGAAATCGACAAAAGGGACCTTGGATATTATACGCCACAGTCATTTATTGGACGCTTTTGCTATAACTTAGTCCGTTTATTTGAATGCAGTGATGAGCGCGTTCCAGAAAATTCTAGAAAATATTTGAAAAGTAACTTTTCTTAATAATATTGTTAGGAATATAAAACCTAGCTGGCCGGATGGCCCATCTTGAGCAGTGAAATAATATGCTTTCATTTATACAGACGGACAGATAATAAGAAAGATATTGACAAAAGACTGTGTTGTTCATATCAGCGAGCGTCTGCATTGAAATAAAACCTGTCACTAATTTTCAAAAAATTGTGGCCTTGAAGACGCAAGTGCTAAAATCTAGTGGAATGAAGAGACGGGGTGGGATGGTGAATTGTGGCTAAAAATAACTTTAAAGGCAGAATTGTGTAGGGGAAGACAGGGTTGGTTCAAAAAACAAGTGTGTTTTTTGTGAAACGCAAGTAGAGACGGACGGACCAACAGACAATAAGGCATACTTGACTGAGGTCTGACTGAAATGACTTTTAGTAGGATATTTGAATTTGAAAAAAGAAAAGGCAGTGATTGGCCCTAGAGGAAGATATTATCGGCGCTCAGACGCGCATTTTGTGCCATTCAGTATTAGTTGTCCTGGTAGACACAGTGAATTATTAAGTGGTGTAATTCCCAGAAGCTATTGAAGTATTTAGAGGGACGCCATCATAAGGCCAGCAGCTCAGCTGAGTTTTGCTAGCATTTATTTAACTGTGTACTATATTCATAATTCTGGTAAGACTGAAATTATTTCTTTGTACATTTTAATATTTGTTTAAGGTTCGAGTGATTTGATACTGCAATAGCATAATCTGTTCCTTACACCAAGTAAGGGTTCGCTCTAGACCCCCCGCCCTAGTTCAGGGTCTAGAGACAAATAAAATACATAAACTCCAGCAAGGATTGGGAAGGACAGATCAAGTGTTGAGATCAGTGAAACATATCACCTATCCTATTTTATGGCAGGAAACTAATGAACATATTTCAGAATCTGTAGTCTGGGAGAACTTAGCCTATGTGAAACCAACTTGGTAAGATGTGTTGTTTGGTCAGAAAGATCTGACCCGTCTATGTGGTGTTGTTGTTGTGTAGTGTTGTGTCCAGAAATGGTTAGAGGATGGAATTCTGACACATGACTAATACTTTGATTGCAGGGCTGTGAGTTTCAGTTGGCACCAATGCGGTGTCAAATGAGTTGTTGAATTTTACGAGAGTGGACCCGTGCAGTAACATTGGGTCAGAGCAGCCTAATATAGCCCCCAAGCACGGAGAGGTGGGGCCACCATATTTCTGATATTGCCCCCAAGCACGGAGAGGTGGGGCCACCATATTTCTAATATTGCCCCCAAGCACGGAGAGGTGGGGCCACCAGACTTCTGATATTGCCCCCAAGCACGGAGAGGTGGGGCCACCAGATCTCAGCACCAGAGCTACACCTTCAAGTTACGTGAGCGCCTGGTCTGCTGAGAGTTCACCAACTCAACTTATTTCCTAACACACCCATAAAAATTCCATCAATTAACTGGACAATGTTTAATCGCCATAGACAGGGAGTGATGAGGCCACCCCAACAGCACATCCATTAACTGTTCTCCCACATAGATTAGTACTGTAAACAATAATAATATTAACTAGTCTAGTAACATAAATATGTACACACCTTGCATTTATTATGTAATATTCATGCATGTTTTCATAATTTCTAAAAACCTTTCATATGTTCTGGCCAAAATAAAACCTTGGTCCAGAACAAATAAATGTAAGAAAATTACTATCAAAATTTTACACAACTGAGTTAGTTCCGTGTATTATAACCTTTTATTAATATTATTAGACTTAGTAAATATCTGTGTGTGTGTCTGTAAACTACCACAACACATTACATATCATTACCCTAGACATTTAACGTAGCCACATTCATTAGTAAAAAAAGATAGGTGTGAGGTCGTAG
The DNA here is from genome assembly GCA_024509875.1 of Oreohelix idahoensis. NCBI lineage: Eukaryota > Metazoa > Mollusca > Gastropoda > Stylommatophora > Oreohelicidae > Oreohelix > Oreohelix idahoensis. The sequence goes on from JAMPIV010011868.1 coordinate 42,290, forward strand.
TGGTAGCAAGAAGGGCCTTCTGACAATTCACAGCTACATTTTATCTCAGGAGCCTTCACAGCTGACCTCATGCATCACACTTAGAAATATCACCACCATACAATACCATCAAACCCACTACATATATTGGGGTCTCTTTGTCCCGGGATAATTAGCCCATTAAGTATATTAGGATCTCCTGGGGGGAGAATAAGATTAGGGGAACACATTATAAAAATTAAAAGTGTCCCTTATAATTAAAAGTGTCCCTGAAAATAAAAGTTGGTGAATCTTCACAGCCAGTGGTAGTTAATTAATTAATTAGAATTATTTTAGATTAGAATATTTAGAAGCACTTTAGTAGTTGGAAATTTTATTTTGCACATTGCTAGATTTGTTTAAAAAGTATGGCGGAGCTGGCAAAATTTAGATCAGCTGCTGTGCTGACGGCAAAGGAGATGGGAATGGAGGGTCAGATTTTAATTCAATATGTAACGGCTGAATGTGATAAATATATTGAAAGGGAAGATAGAAAGGTAGCTGAAGAGAAGAGGTTACAAATTGAGGCTGATAGAGAAATTAAGAGGCTGCAGATTGAGGCAGAAGAAAAACGACAGCAAAGGGAGGCAGAAGATAAAAAGGCCGAAAGGGAGGCAGAAGATAGAAGGTTGCAAAGGGAGCACGAATTACGACTCAGGGAGCTGGAGCTACAAGGCCAGGCTCCTGAAAATGGTGCCAGCCCTTTTGCCTCAGATGCTACGCCCAGTCTGGGAGCCTCAAACTCAGCTATGGGGTTTCATTTAGACCATTTTGTTGAAAAAGACGATGACATAGAGGGGTACCTAGGACGTTTTGAGTTATTAGCTACTACATATGGGTTAGAGAGAGAGAGGTGGAGTTTAAAGCTATCACAGGGACTGAGAGGTACTTCTTACGAAGTCTTCGCAAAAATGAACAGAGAAGACCAGGAGAATTATGACATGTTAAAGCAGGCTTTGTTATTGAGGTACGAAAAAAATGGGGAATTTTATCGTAAGAAATTTAGAAATGCCAAACTGTTGTCTGGGGAGACATACCACCAATTCTCTGCCAGACTGGAAACCTATTTGGAGAAATGGACTGCTCTGGGGAAGACCCAAGATCTTAAAGAAATGATCATGATTGAGCAATTGAGAGAGTCCATGGCTCCAGACATGAGAAAATTTCTCATGGAACAAGGTGCAGAGAAGTTGGGGGAGGTTTTAAATGTCGCTGAGAGGTATCAGGCAGCCCAGGCAGAGGTAAGTGGTGCTAAAAAGAAGCACATAGACAATTTTAAAGCTCCACAGCAATTTAATAAATTTGATAATAGAGAGCAGGGAAATAAAGGTAGGACAAACTTTGAACGGCCAAGAAATGACTACCGAGACAGAAACTCACAGTTCAATGACCAAAAATCCAATGAAAGAAAACCGTTTAACCAAGGAAAAAGATGGTGTAAATGGTGCAAGAAAGATAACCATAACACCGAATTTTGTAGAAGGAAACCTTCAAACATTGCTGCAATGAAGTCGGGGACTCAAAGATTAAAGGTTAATCCTAAGGGACAGCAGGAACCTTATCACCCCCCAGTTTGTGAGGATGTTATTTGTAATGGGGTCACCATAAGGTGCCTTTATGATACAGGTTTGGATTATGATTCAGTTGTGAAGTCTAGCCTAGTGGACCCAAGTCAGTATACCACAGAAACAGTGGAAATACAAGGGGCAACTAAGGACATACCACTCATGACACTTCCCATCGCAAGGATAACGGTGAAAACTCGCTATGTGGAAGGAGAAATCAGAGCAGCAGTGATAGATGAACCAATCTACCCTCTGATATTGGGGTGTAGATACGTCTTCTTGGGGAATCCCGAGAGACCTGTGATCATGGCGACAGTGCAGACCAGGTCACAGAAGAAGGAGGAAGAAGGTGAACCTATAAATGCTCATCCAGAGGAGATGAGGAAGGCGCAGGCTGAGGATAGGACACTCAAGCCATGTTTTAAAAAATTGCCCAAATGCCACACACCTCCGAGCAAGGGGGAATATTTTATGAAGAACAAACTTTTATACAGGAAGGCCGGAACTGGAACAAATGGTCACAACCAGCTGGTTCTTCCCACTTCATATAGGGATAAAGTGATGGAACTCGGGCATGCGATTCCCTTCAGTGGTCACATGGGGATCAGCGCCACAGGACAGCGTATAGCTTGTCATTACTTCTGGCCAGGGATAACGGAGGATATAAAAAGATATGTCAAATCCTGCCCAGAATGTCAAAGGGTAGCTCCAAAGCACTGGACTGCTCCTGCAACTCTAGGGGAAATGCCCATAGTGGGAACACCTTTTGAGAGGGTTGCAGTGGATATTGTAGGACCTCTCACTCGGACCAAGAGGAGGAACAGTTACATCCTTACTCTGGTGGACACTTGTTCTATGTGGGGAGAGGCGGTAGCCCTGCCATCAATTGATTCAAAACATGTAGCAGAGGCACTACTTACAATATTTACCCGATTAGGATTCCCGCATCAAATCTTGACGGATAATGGTTCTCAGTTCAAGGGGAAACTAACGGAAGAAGTTTTTAAGCTATTTCAAGCCAGACACTTTCATTGTAGTCCGTACCATCCGCAAGGGAACGGCCAGGTAGAGAGGTTCAACGGGACTCTCATTTCTATCCTGAGAAAGCTGGCACACGAAAAACCGGATCTGTGGGATCAATTCCTGCCCGCCGCATTGTTTGCGTACCGGGAGGTACCACATAGTTCAACCGGGATGGCTCCCGCAACTCTGCTATTTGGGAGGCCAATAAAAGGTCCATTAGAAGCACTATTAAGGACCTGGACAGATGAGAAGGCGGAAGAGACTGTTACCTCATCTTATCAATACGTGAACGAACTGACCACTCGTTTGAAAGCTGGATGGAAACTGGCAAATGATAATTTGAAACAAGCCAGGAAGAAACATGCAGCATATTTTAATAGGAAGGCAAAGGACAGAGAACTGGCTGTGGGAGAGAAGGTGCTGCTTCTACTACCCGGTAGCCAGAATAAATTACAAATTGGATGGCAAGGTCCATATACGGTTCTAGAGAAGGTGTCTAGAACAAACTATAAAATTGACAAAAAGGGGAAGGAGAAAGTTTATCATGTAAACCTGTTAAAGAAGTATCTGGACAGACCACTCCAGGAAAGCACCCCCTTACTGACCTTAGCTATCGCAACTCAAATGCAAAAGGAACCACTCACCTCACATGAATACCCATTACATCCTTGTGAAACAGCAGCACAGGTAAAAGTCAGTAAGCACCTGACTAAAAACCAGAGGGAGAGAGTTCAACAGGTTCTGGAGGAACATACAGATGTATTAACAGATAAACCAGGCCATACAAATTTGCTACAGTATGACATGAAACTGGTAGACTCAAACCCAATCTGTATGAGAGCCTATTCTATTCCGTTCGCGAAGGAGAAGGCATTGAAGGAAGAAATAGATTATTTGTTGAAGGAGGGGATTATTTCACACAGTGAATCATCTTTTAGCTCTAGTGTCGTATTGTTGAGAAAACCGTCTGGGGAACACAGACTGTGCATAGATTACAGGAAACTGAATGCTGTCACAGAAGGACAAGTGGATCCATTACCAGACACAAAACAGTTATTTGCCAGACTGAACAAGGCAAAATACTTTTCAAAGGTGGATCTTAGTAAAGGCTATTACCAGATCCCAGTGAAGCCTGAAGTGAGACCTTATTTGGCTTTTAGCACTTCGGATGGACATTATGAATTCAACATGCTACCATTCGGACTGAAAAATGCTCCGAGTGTATTTTCAAGGATGATGCGCAAATTGTTGGATCCCCTGAATAACCCATGTATCACGAATTTCATGGATGATATTCTCGTCGCCACAGAGACATTTGAAGAACACATTGAAGCTCTAGAAATGTTATTTAATAGGCTTAGGGAGGCGAACTTAACTGCTAGGCCAACAAAATGTTGCATTGGATGCAAAGAGTTGGAATTCTTGGGACACACTGTATATCAGGGTAGCATGACCCCTGATCCCAAGAACTTGGAAAAACTGCAGAGAGCACCTAGACCACAAACAAAAAAGGACGTGCGATCATTCGTGTCGTTATGCGGATTTTATCAAAAATATATCAAAGATTTTAACTCTATTTGTGCTCCTCTGACTGATCATCCTCGCAAGGGACTTCCAGATAAAATTAATTTGACTGCGCAAAGTGAATTAGCGTTCCAAGACTTAAAGGAAAAACTCACTAGCAAGCCTATTCTCAAACTACCTGATTTGACACAGGACTTTGTCTTAAGAACCGATGCAAGTAATGTAGGACTCGGAGGGGCTTTGTTGCAAAGATCATCTTCACCTGATGGGGAACTGAAACCAGTCGCTTATGCAAGCCGCAAATTGAATAAGGCGGAACAAGGATACTCCACAAGCGAAAAAGAATGTTTAGCGTTAATCTGGGCAATAAAGAAGTTTCAAATCTATCTGTATGGTAGGACTTTTGTGGTCGAGACGGACCATCAGCCTCTCGTATTCTTATCTCAGGCTAAGCATGAAAACGCAAGATTGCTGAGGTGGTCTTTATTGCTTCAACCTTATCAGTTTAGTATCCAATATATCCCAGGCAAATTGAATGTCGGTGCAGATTTCCTCAGTCGGCACCCCTGTGATCAAAATTAGAGTAATGGCAGGCGTAAGGAGAGATTTTATCTATGTGTATCACTGGTTTTAGAACTTGCCGTAGGCATGTTTTCAAGTGGGGAGATGTGTCACAAAATTAACAATGATACAACGTTAAAATATCTCCAATGATACAACGTAGGGATAAAAACTAATGCGTAAGCTGCTAGAATACATGATCGCCCACGCCGCGGGTCATCACCCGCCATGGAAATTAAATTGTTAAACTTGAAGGCAAAACAGAACGGAGATCAAAAGGAAAAATCTGACTGAACGCGTGCTTGAAACTAGCAATGCTAAAAGGCGCAAGTGGTGGGGAAAGGAGGAAAAAGTCACGTCCCCAAGTTGACATAAAGTAAAGAAATCGACAAAAGGGACCTTGGATATTATACGCCACAGTCATTTATTGGACGCTTTTGCTATAACTTAGCCCGTTTATTTGAATGCAGTGATGAGCGCGTTCCAGAAAATTCTAGAAAATATTTGAAAAGTAACTTTTCTTAATAATAATGTTAGGAATATAAAACCTAGCTGGCCGGATGGCCCATCTTGAGCAGTGAAATAATATGCTTTCATTTATACAGACGGACAGATAATAAGAAAGATATTGACAAAAGACTGTGTTGTTCATATCAGCGAGCGTCTGCATTGAAATAAAACATGTCACTAATTTTCAAAAAATTGTGGCCTTGAAGACGCAAGTGCTAAAATCTAGTGGAATGAAGAGACGGGGTGGGATGGTGAATTGTGGCTAAAAATAACTTTAAAGGCAGAATTGTGTAGGGGAAGGCAGGGTTGGTTCAAAAAACAAGTGTGTTTTTTTGTGAAACGCAAGTAGAGACGGACGGACCAACAGACAATAAGGCATACTTGACTGAGGTCTGACTGAAATGACTTTTAGTAGGATATTTGAATTTGAAAAAAGAAAAGGCAGTGATTGGCCCTAGATGAAGATATTATCGGCGCTCAGACGCGCATTTTGTGCCATTCAGTATTAGTTGTCCTGGTAGACACAGTGAATTATTAAGTGGTGTAATTCCCAGAAGCTATTGAAGTATTTAGAGGGACGCCATCATAAGGCCAGCAGCTCAGCTGAGTTTTGCTAGCATTTATTTAACTGTGTACTATATTCATAATTCTGGTAAGACTGAAATTATTTCTTTGTACATTTTAATATTTGTTTAAGGTTCGAGTGATTTGATACTGCAATAGCATAATCTGTTCCTTACAACAAGTAAGGGTTCGCTCTAGACCCCCCGCCCTAGTTCAGGGTCTAGAGACAAATAAAATACATAAACTCCAGCAAGGATTGGGAAGGACAGATCAAGTGTTGAGATCAGTGAAACATATCACCTATCCTATTTTATGGCAGGAAACTAATGAACATATTTCAGAATCTGTAGTCTGGGAGAACTTAGCCTATGTGAAACCAACTTGGTAAGATGTGTTGTTTGGTCAGAAAGATCTGACCCGTCTATGTGGTGTTGTTGTTGTGTAGTGTTGTGTCCAGAAATGGTTAGAGGATGGAATTCTGACACATGACTAATACTTTGATTGCAGAGCTGTGAGTTTCAGTTGGCACCAATGCGGTGTCAAATGAGTTGTTGAATTTTACGAGAGTGGACCCGTGCAGTAACATTGGGTCAGAGCAGCCTAATATAGCCCCCAAGCACGGAGAGGTGGGGCCACCATATTTCTGATATTGCCCCCAAGCACGGAGAGGTGGGGCCACCATATTTCTGATATTGCCCCCAAGCACGGAGAGGTGGGGCCACCAGACTTCTGATATTGCCCCCAAGCACGGAGAGGTGGGGCCACCAGATCTCAGCACCAGAGCTACACCTTCAAGTTACGTGAGCGCCTGGTCTGCTGAGAGTTCACCAACTCAACTTATTTCCTAACACACCCATAAAAATTCCATCAATTAACTGGACAATGTGTAATCGCCATAGACAGGGAGTGATGAGGCCACCCCAACAGCACATCCATTAACTGTTCTCCCACATAGATTAATACTGTAAACAATAATAATATTAACTAGTCTAGTAACATAAATATGTACACACCTTGCATTTATTATGTAATATTCATGCATTTTTTCATAATTTCTAAAAACCTTTCATATGTTCTGGCCAAAATAAAACCTTGGTCCAGAACAAATAAATGTAAGAAAATTACTATCAAAATTTTACACAACTGAGTTAGTTCCGTGTATTATAACCTTTTATTAATATTATTAGACTTAGTAAATATCTGTGTGTGTGTCTGTACACTACCACAACACATTACATATCATTACCCTAGACATTTAACGTAGCCACATTCATTAGTAAAAAAAGATAGGTGTGAGGTCGTAGTGGTAGCAAGAAGGGCCTTCTGACAATTCACAGCTACATTTTATCTCAGGAGCCTTCACAGCTGACCTCATGCATCACACTTAGTAATATCACCACCATACAATACCATCAAACCCACTACAGACTCTAATAAAGGCAGTAGTCAACCCATGGCTCCCAACATCTCCAAACAGGTGTGTGACCTGAATGCTCTGCATCCCATTTGTGTCTGTGTAGTTATTGTTGATCAGAATAGACATCATTGTACTACGGGCAAACCCATAGGTGCTCAGTCTCCCTTAGCAAATGTCGAAGAGTATGAATGCTAATTTTTCCGTTTGCGCGCGGGTTGTATAAACGCTAGTTGCATCCTTTCATACGTCCATCTCTTCTATGCTTATGTTTGATGCCAAATTCCAGAAATCTAAGCTTTAATGATTAATCGATTACAGTGTTATTCTCTAATAGTATTTATTCCTTATCCATATCCAATGCATCTTCTAAGGATGCTCTTGAAGCTAGTCTGTCAACTATTTCATGTATTTCTGTATTACTACGAAAAAGCAGAATATGTTTTGTTTCGTTGCTCATACACAAGTCGTATTCGGGGACGGATTTTTACAAAAATCATACGTCATCAACCCCATGGACGCGTTAGGAACAAGCTGATCACAACAGAAGATTCAACTTGTCCCGGTCTGCACCTGGTAAATGCAGAACAATGGCGCTTTTCTGTTGTGGTAAAGCTAATCAGTCCGACGCGAATAAGGTAATATATTGATGTCTCAGAGAAGCTACCCTGCTGCTTATTTTTTCCGCTGTCTTGTTCATTAGTGTTAACGTACACATCTCTAGAACTTCCGGTTTTTATGTTTTATATTAATTTTATATCCATTTTGTACGTGGACAAGTGATCTTTACTTATTATCATCATCATCAACCTTCATCTCTCAAAGCGTTTATCTTTTCTTCTTTTTGTCGTCTTATCTGTTCTTTTTTTTCAGATTGGTTTAGTCTGTTGTCACAGTTTTTCGTAAACTGAAAACAAGATGGCCAAAGTTGACTGCCTCTTATATAGGGTTATTATAAAGTCCTTCTGCATTATCAAATGTTCGTAACTTCAGTTCTATAGGTTATTAAACCAATCTGAGGTTGAAGAGATGAAGGAGAAAAAGCAAAGAGCCGTTAATAGATTCAAGAGCTTGGCAAGGGAGGCCAAGGATAAAGTATGGGAGGACTTTGTGACACCGGTGGGCACGAAAAAAACCCAACAGAAATTCTGGTCCTTACATCAAAGAATGAATAGAAAAAATACAAGTCAACCCATCCCTAGCATTAAAAGCTCTACATGACTAAGCCTGAAAACGGACGAAGAGAAGGGATGAGCATTATTCAATCGATATGTGGAGAAAACTGATAAAGGTGAAAAAAGTGCCCGGCTGGAAATAAAGGACAGTGTGCTGGAAAATGCCCTAAGTGGCCAGATATACTTCGATCTCATTTCTGAAGAGGACGTGGTGTACACATTGAAAACCAGCAGAAACACTGCTCCGGGTCCTGATGGTGTACAAAACCATCACATTAAGCAGCTCGACGACACTTACTTACTTAGTCGTTCCCTTCTGCCGTGAGGTGTAGAGGTTTGGAAGAGAGAGAGCCAGATTATCCTTTCGGCTGTCTTCCTCCTGGCCTGGTTCCATTCTAGTCCTCGGTCCTTCAAAGATTGTTTAATGTTGTCCTCCCAGCGGACTCTGGGTCGTCCCGGGGTCTGGATCCCTGGTTCTTTGTTTCCCATGCTTGTCGTGGTAGCCGATCTTCTCCCATTCTGCAGACATGGCTAAACCATCTTAGTTTGGACTGTTCTACTTTGGTTTGCAGGGGGTGGGATTTTAGGCCTTGACGTATCGTCTGGTTGCGGACCATGTCTCTTATTGTTACTTCAATCACCTTCCTCCGATACCTCATTTCTTAGGTTTGGTTCTGGCTTTTGTGCGTTGTAGTAATTGCCCATGACTCGCATCCATATGTCAAGACTGGGACATAGGTGGAGCGGTATACAGCCATCTTCGTTTTCTTACCAACATCTCTCTTGCTGAGGAATCCTCGATTCATGGCCTAAAAAAGTCTCCCTGCTGCTGCTTTTTGAGTGGCCAACTCTTCTTTTATGCCTCTCTTTCGGTCTATAATAGCTCCGAGGTATTTAAAGTTGTCGACCTGCTCCAGTACCTGTTCTTCCAGTTTAATCTGGTGTTTTCTTTCTTCTCGTGATTTCACCATGGATTTTGTTTTAGAGCTGCTAATGACCATCTCTCTCTTCTCCAGCTCTTCCTTCCAGACTTGCAGGTTGGATTGGAGATGTGCCTCTGATTTAACAGTCAAGGCAACATCATCAGCAAATGCCAGCTCTGAAATACAGACCTGTCTCATTTTCCAGTACCCCACTGAATACTTTCTTGTTCTCTCCTTACATGCCTTGATGACATCATCCATGAGGAGTATGAGAAGATAAGGTGACAGGATATCGCATTGTCTTACGCCAGTGGTGGTGCTGAACTCTTCTGACTTATGGTTTGCTGTCCTCACATAATTTCTGCAAGACTTGTAGAAGCTCTGTATAGCATGAATCAGAGGTGCTGGAATGTTCTTCCTTGCCAAACAGTCCCAAAGTTTGCTCCCGGGGACCCTGTCAAACGCCTTTTCCAGATCTATGAAACAAAGATGGACCTCACACTCAAGGGCCTTTTCACTCAGCTGTCTGGGTGTGAAGATTAGGTCTTGGGTACTTCGGTTTGCTCGGAATCCGCACTGGGCCTCATCCAATTATGGCTCAGCTAGGCACCGGAGTCTCTGCTCTAGGATTCTAGAGTAGATTTTACCAGGAACATTGAGAAGGGATATGCCTCTATGGTTTCCACATTGTCGATTGTCACCCTTTTTTGAAAATTGGTGTTATGATGGCAATCTCCCATTCCTTTGGTATGGTCTTGTTGCACCACGCTGCCTGTAGGACCCTTAAGAGTAATAGGTCGCCTGATGCTCCCATGTACTTAACCATTTCTGATGTTATACCATCATGCCCTGCTGCTTTGCCCATCTTGATTTTCTCCAGGGCTGCCTTCAGTTCTTCCATCTTTATGTCATCTTCGCCACTATTGGTTTTCTCTTCTGCGGTTATCATTTCTGATGCTTCACCATGCTCACTATCAAGGAGTTCTGAGAAATATTCTTTCCATCTTTCCATTACTTCCTTTGGGACAGTAAGCAATTTGCCTTGCTTGTCCTTTATAAATTTGAGAGGGCATTGTTTTTCCTTCCTTGTGTTCTTTAGGGTCTTATAGAACAATTTCTGGTTTTCTTGCGCATCTTGTCCTAGCTTTTCTCCAAATTCTTCCCAGGACTTCTGTTTTGCTACTAGCACCTTGTTCTTTGCTTCTGTTTGGAGTGTCACATATTCTCTATATTTCTCTATTTGTCCTACTGTGTTTTTAGCTCCTAAGTATTGTGTCCATGCCATTTTCTTCTCTCTTATTTTCTCTTTGACTTCCTCTGTCCACCAAGGTGTCCTCTTTCTCTTGTTCCCAAGTCGGGCTTCACCACATGCTTCTGCAGCAGCTGTCTTTATGATGTCCTTGAATTTAAGCCAGAGGGGTTCCAAGTCATCAAGTTGTTCTGTGTTGTTCTGCGTTATTGCTGTAGCAATAAGCCCCTGATATCTGGTCTCAATTTCTGGCTCTAAGCTTGTAGTTCTTAATGCTTATTTCTCCCGTTCGTTTACTTAGTTTCTTGCGTGATATTGGGCAGTTCCTAGGCTGAGCAACTCTTTCAGTTGTTCTTTTGATTGTAAGCAGGTAGTGATCACTTCCAATCTCTGGCCTCCTCCAGACTTTAGCATCCCGGACATATTTGAATGAGCTCCTCCTAACAATGGCATAGTCAATCACTGACTTCTCATTCTTTGTTGGTTCACATCTAGTGTATGCATGTATGCGCTTATGGGGGAACTTTATGTTATTAATGATCAGATTCTGCTCACTGCAGAATCTAAGGAGTCGCTTTCCATTGCCATTGAGAGTATCTTCTCCATATCTTTCGATAACTCCACCCCATCTAGCATGGTCATTTCCAACTCTGGCATTGAAATCTCCGAGCATGATAATTTCATCAAGGCAGTCATCCACTGTCCTTTGAAGCAGCTCGAAGAATTCCTCCTTGACCTCTGCTCTCTCATCCTCATTTGGCCCATACACTATGACCAGGTTGACTATGGTTTCTACTTCTTTTAGCTTTACAACCATAATGCGCTCGGAGACAAAGTTCCATCCCTTGATACTATCTTTTTGGTTTTTGGTCACAATGCAACCCACGCCCCTATTAGCTCTTTCAGATGTGTGTACACCACTGTAGAGTAGCGTGTTGCCATCGAGATATATGACTCCTTGTCCCTTTTTCTTTGTTTCCGTTATAGCCAGGATTTTTAGTTTTGCTTTCCTCATCTCTTCCACCAGCTCCTCTTCTTTCCCATTTATACCTTGTACTTCTTGTGTTCCAAGTTCCATAAGTCGTAGTGCGTAGTTCGTTCCAGTTCGTCGCCTTTAGAATCAGTCCGGTTTTCTCTCTTGTAGTTCGCGTAATAATGATTTAAAGCAAACAGGTGATTGGCCTGTTGTGCCTTTGCATGGTGGAGGGTCTGCCTCCTTACGGCCTCCATGCAGGCCGCAATCCTCATTTTTCAGCCGGGCTTGGGACCGGCCTAGGCGGAGTTAGCTCGACGACACAGCCATTATAAACATGGTGAGCAATTTCAATACCAGCATACAGAATGCTGAGGCGCCGGACGACTGGCTACACAGTTACCTTCGGCCACTTCCTAAACCTGGCAAAGACCTCACACTGCTCAACAGCTATCAAATTATCACACTACAGAATTTCTATTGTAAATTACTTGAAAAGATAGTTGCATGACAAGTAATGAGCAACCTCGAAAATGCACACATCCTTCCCGATACCCTCGGTAGCTATAGGCCTATGAAAACAACATGGGGTAACGCTGGAACGTTTGCGTACGATGTGTACGAGGGATTCCAGGGTTAAAGAGAAACGGTGGCTGTCGCAATTGACCTAGAGGATGCTTATAACTGTGTGGACTTTGCAACCCTAATAGACTGTATAATGGCACGTGGTGTAAACCTTTAGATAACAAGGTGGATAGCAGCTAGTTTAATGGAGCGATCAGTTGTCTTTCGCTTGGGAACTATGACATCAGAACCAATGCCCATTTGCCCGGGACTACCCCAGGATTCTCCACTTTTACCAGTGCTGCTTAACATCTACACAGCAAAAGTAGCAACCTTTCAACCAACAGGACTGGGACAAACATTAACTTGTTTTCTTAGTGTATGTCCAATCCATCGCCTGAGTCATCTTCTCATCTCCTGTTCAACTATTGCTTGTCTGGTTCTTGTATTAGTTCCACATTGAGGATCTTGTCATTAGTTCCACATTGGTGATCTTGTCATTAGTTCCACATTGGTGATCTTGCATTTAGTTCAACATTGGTGATCTTATATTCGTGTTCACTTTCTTTCTTTAATATTCTGGTGTATTTTGTTTCTATCCGCTGCTATTCTGTAGTTGTAAAATATGGAATGTTTCACTAAATACCTACTTCACCATTGGTAAGAGATTTAAATTGCTGGACATTACAGAAGTTTAAATATTCAAAGATGATCATAGCATAAGAATTCAAGCCTCGACATTAAAGTCAGCTAACGATGCCCTTTGTAGGTCCGTGGGGTCTCTGAAGAGACAAAAGCATGTTGTACAAGGCAAGTAATTGAGGTTGTGAGTGGGGATGGCAACCTCAAGATGTAACACTAATTGCAACAGAAACCACTGCTGCATGAGCATGTGAATACTGGGTGTAGGTGTAATGTAAGAGGAGCAGCTACAATGATGGCTCTATGGTCCGTATGGAGTAGAACGGAAAATAATGATCATGATAACCAAGGTGGGTCGGATTCGTGGACTTCATATTTATTTACAGACTGTTGGATATTGTTTTTTTTTTTTTAAATTTTATTTACTGATTATCTCATTTTACTTTCAAACATAAAGAAAAACAAAAGCATCAACAAAGACGTTATAGACTTTCTTAATTTAGTGCTCGCAACAAAAATTGTACATGTATTTTGTTGTATCCAAGCAAGACATGTAAGACGTGTTACATCAGTGATTTGTACCTTTTTCACATTCTTATATTAATACCTAGTGAATACTGTGCTCATATTTCGTTTCCTTTTGTTGTTGCTTGTACATGTCTTCTGTTAAAGATAATACCAACTATATGTTAATTGCGTGGGTTTATGTATGTATGTATGTGTGTGTGTGTGTGTGTGTGTATATATATATATATATATATATATATATATATATATATATATATATATATATATATATATATATATATATATATATATAAATATATATATATAAATATATATAATTTACATTGATTTTTATATATTTCACACTAGGCTCCCGGAGGCAAAGAAGGCGAAGAGAAGGAGGTAGGAATTGAATGATATGGTCTATACTTATAATGCAGGCAGACGACCGCACACTAAAGTGGGCAGGAAAGAAGTCAATACGCTTTCTAAATGATAATAATAAACATTAAATAAGGGGACATAAGATCTAAATTAGTGATGCGATAGATTGGATTATGGGAAATTAATTTTTATTTACAGTTCTCTTTAAGACCAAAGACGTTCTGTAAAGATAATTCCGATTGAACTCTAATTGCTTTTATTCAATAAATCATTATGGATGCTCTGCTACCTACCTTGTCGAGAACGACGGGGGAAAAGTTAAATAGTTATGAACCGCGTTTTAGTCACCGGAAGAAGAAAAACAAAAGATGAAAAATTAATATTGAATTAAAAACATGAACAACCTGTTAAAGTCGTACACTGGTAGAAATTACGGTACTAATCTCACAATACTGGATATTTATTTCTACGACTGTATAGTTTATAATGAAAAATAATTGCAGTAATCTTAGTCTGTAAGTTATGTAAGTTTTACTTCGTCTGGTGTTATATAGATCTAAGACGTGACTCAAAATCTTAAAATAGAAAACAGATCAGACCCCGTCAGGATTTGGTATTGTAGGCATTTGAGACGACATCATTTTAAGGGAGTCAGGAAGTTAAAGAGAATACCTTCTATTACATGTTTAAAACCTGACAACACATAAGCTGCACGCGAGAGCATGAAGGTAATCGGTAACAACAACAAAATAATAATAGACACATGCCAAGCGAGTACAAAATTTAAACAACACGTTTCCCTCAGCACTGCATAGAGGAACAAGAGTGGCAAACATTTGTTACGCTCATTAGTCATCAAAATGCGTGCAATGGACATTTTCTACCTATGATTATCTACCTAATAACAACTGGCTTGGTATGTGCGCTAATTATTTAACTAATTAACTAAGTAAGTAAGTTAACTAACTATCTATCTAACTAACTCACCCACCCAACCAACCACTCACTCACCCACTCACTCACTCACTCGCTCGCTCACTCACTTACTCACTCACGCACTAACTAACTGACTGACTAACTAACTGGCCGCGTTTTTAGCAACTGCTTAAGTATCTCTTACAGTTTATGTACACCTACCTGTACGTAGATGCACGTAAGTTCTTTATATCTACACGTAGATTCGCGGTACAGCTTACAAATCTGTGTCTAAACAGCTGCACGTTTAACTAAATTATATTGATGGTAACTGCTTACATATGCTTTAGTTTCTGCACATCTACACGTAATTTAAACTAGATTCATGGTAACTGCTTACACATCTGTTAGTTTATATACATCTACATGTTAATTTCTATACATCTACGCCTATAATTCAACTAGGTTCATGGTAACTGCTTACACATCTGTTAGCTTTTATACATCTACACGTATCATTAAACTAGAGTCATAGTAACTGCTTACACATCTGTTAGTTTCTATACATCTAGTATTATTAAACTAGATTCATGGTAACTGGTTACACACCTGTTAGTTCTATACACCTACACGTATCATTGAACTAGATTCATGATAATTGTTTACACATTTGTTAGTTACTATACATCTAGACTTATCATTAAACTAGATTCATGGTAATTGCTTACACATCTGTTAGTTTCTAGACATCTACATGTTAATTTCTATACATCTACGCCTATAATTCAACTAGGTTCATGGTAACTGCTTAAACATCTGTTAGTTCTATACACCTACACGTACCATTAAACTAGATTCATTGTCGTACGGTAGGTTGATTGCTTTATTTGGCCCGTCTAAGTAGAGTGGTCAAAGACAGCTGTACATTAATTTCGTTGATTTTGAAAAGGCTTTTGACAGTATACATAGGGACAGTTTATGAAAAATACTGAGGGCTTATGGAATTCCAAGCTGCATAGTGTCAATCATAAAAACCCTCTATGCCAACTTTATGTGTAGCGCTGGGCAGAGCAACCTAACCTTTGAAGCGAAGACAGGAGTACGACAGGGATGCCCCTTATCAACCACTCTATTTTTAACAGTCGTAGACTGGGTGATGCGCCAGACAACAGAAGGCAGCCCAAGAGGAATAAGATGGACTACATTTTCTACATTGGAAGATCTGGAATATGCAGATGGCTTTGCACTACTAGCACATTCACATCAACACATCCAGGAAAAAACGGATAGACTTAATAAGTATAGCCAACAGGTGGGCTTGAACATCAATGCAAAGAAGTCAGAGGTCATGACGCTCAATGTGAGCAACCTGAGCCCATATCAGTAAGGAATCAGCAACTGGAACAGACAGACACCTTCACGTACCTAGGATGCATTGTAACACCAGACGGCGGAGCAAGCAAAGACATCAACATCAGAATGAACAAAGCAAGAACAGCCTTTTTTAGTGTAAACAACATCTGGAAGTCCTCTCAGTACAGCACAAGCACAAAATTAAGATTATATCAGAGCTGTGTGCTTTCTGTGCTTCTCTATGGTGCGGAATGCTGGAGAGTTACAGAGAAAGAAATGTCGAAATTGTCCTCTTTTCACACAACATGCCTAAGAACGATTCACCGAATCTTTTGGCCGAATACCATCACCAACCAAGATCTGCTCACTCGGAGTATGCAAGAGGACATGCACACCATCATAGCTGGCAGACGCTGGAGCTGGGTTGGCCATGTCCTCAGAAGAGACCCCGATGCCATCACAAGAACAGCTATGCTATGGACCTCTGAAGGAAAACGAAAGAGAGGCCGACCAAAAACAACTTGGCGGAGGACTGTGGACGCTGAGATGCAGGGAATGAACCAGAGTTGGGGCACTGTACGAAGGATGGCCGCCGACCGAGCAAAGTGGAATCAATTTGTTGTTGCCCTAAAAGACGCCACCAGGCGTGATGACCACTGACTGCTTTGACGGTCGGTGGCTAAGGATCAAGGAAGAAGAAGTAGAGTGGATGTCGACAAATGCGCGAGAAAAGGTATAGAAAATAGATTTCACAGGTGGTAGATTGAGGGAAAGATATGTCTCTGGAGTGATTAGGTTATCTCCTCCAGCCTATCCGTACGACTGTACTTTATTACCAGACAGCCTTTGCCCCCCTTTCAAGAATAGATAAGTTACTCTACACACACACAGCTATGTGACAACAAGACACACAAACGTGAAAAACTACAGATAAATGGGTATGGGTCTGACCAACACACAAAGGTAAGTTTCTTTGTAGTTTATTATCATTAAACTCGACAACATCAAAATATCTGAAGAAAAAGATCAAAGAGTCATTTACATGCATATGAAATACAGCAGAAAAGTGCACCCTCCCCGAATGAAGAAAAAAAACCCAAAATTATAAACCCAAAGGTTGAAGGTTAGCACTATGTTACAAAATGAGCAGTATTGGTACTCTATGAGACCCAGTAAAGTAAACAAAAATTAGACAAATCAGATATCTGGATAGTTTCCAGCAAAAAGTAAAAATACTCACACACACACTCAAGCAGTGGCCACTCTCACACTCTTACCTAATTTCCTGGTATGGTAGATCTGTAATATCCCTTGGTAATAGAATTAGTCCATGAATATATTATCTATTTCACTTAATATTCTGTCACCCCAGTTGTCGCAGATCCAAATTGGCCCCAGTTTATCCCCCAAAACTTACTAGTGAGGTGAACGCCTAATATGGTGCTTCTCCTGGATATAAGTGTTACTACAAATAGTTAAAACTGTGAGAGTTCTTGAGGTTCACCCTTTCACGGGGAAATACTTCCAGTATTGGGAAACATCTGATTGCTAAAAAATGTTACAAATGGTGATGATGGTTCTTCTATCGGCCAACTCTGTGTTAGAGCGCCGATTCTGCACAGCGTATGTACCTAGAGATACTCTCCACTTGAATTACTACTGTCAGGAGTCGGGGAACAATAATAATGTTATATGTACACCACTGTGGCTGGTAAAAATATAAATTTGGATTTGGTAAGTCCAGTGTTAAATTTTATTGTTCTCAAATACCATTTGGCGAGTACACGTTTATAAATGTAATTGGTAATGCACAAGCCATACGCGCTACCTAAACAATGATCGCCTGTCATTAAATAACTATTAAATTGTCAGCGTCTGTTAGTTTGTCTATTGGTATTAAAAAATAATAGACACTATAATAACAAATATACAAAATGAAATATAACGTATATTCTATATACCAACTATCAGTCGCTTTAATGTCTATAAGTCCGGTCAGCTAAACTGTCGGGTTTATCTCTCTCCTGTAGAGATTAAGTGTCGCGTCTGCTTACACTGTTAACATAATTACCGTCTAAGGTATGTGGGTAGCGGGTGGCGTGATTTAACATTTTAATTGAATATCTGGTATGAAATCGCTACGCGTTACTGTATTTCACTCGTTTTACTAGCGAGAAAAATCTAAGTGAAGAATAAATGTTAAAAGCTATCACTTTTTAAATCTTTAGCACTTTTATCCTTTTACCAGAAAATTCAGAATGAAAATCTCGACGAAACACTAATACACCATATCCACAAGAAATGGGTTCTAGGACTGCGCGCTAGAATATTCAAAATTCTGACTGACATTTGATGGCGGGGTTAAAAAAAACAGCAGTATATATATATCATTAGATTGCTCTGATCTCTAATGTTGTTAATTTCGCGCTCCTGCGTGGAACGAAGAATTCAGAAACTAGCGCTCAAGATGAAAACTTACAATTCCGCTACCAGAATCTCTCGTCTGGCGCTGTTGACCGACATCAGAGGCTTTCGTTACGGCTAACGGGTTTCTCTTTAAAATGCCCGTGTCTCTAGATTAAAGAGCACAGGGGATTCTAAACTTTCCCTGAGTAAAAACTTCAAAAGGGTCTGTGTCGCCTCTCTCACGTGCTGTCTGTCTGAGAGGTATTATGATTGACAGATGAGCTCGCGTGGGTGGACGAGGTAAACAAAGCCTGATTTGTTTTCCTGTTATGACTGACAGGTCACGAAGTTTGTTTACACTGTGTTAGCTCGTGTTAAAACAAAAGAGGCGGGGACGAAAGAGTAAGCTGTGTAAGTAAAGACAGACAGTATAATGCATGTTTTTAGCTAGCAAATCACAGAGCATCTATAAGGTTACAATAGGCTCTCAGATTACTGTAGACTCTTTTCCATTACACGTCACAATCATAATAATTGCTTACACATCTGTTAGTTTCTATACATCTACACTTATCATTATACTAGATTCATGGTAACTGCGTTCACGTCTGTTAGTTTCTTTACATCTACATGTATAATTAAACTACATTTATAGTAACTGCTTACACATCTGTTAGTTTCTATACATCTACACATATCATTAAACTAGATTCATGGTAACTGCGTTCACATCTGTTAGTTTCTATACATCTACCCGTATCGTTAAGCTAGACTCATGGTAACTGATTACATGTTTGTTAATTTGAATACAATTGTCAATATAACTAAACTAGTTTCACGGTAACTGCTTACACATCTGTTAGTTTCTATACATCTGTACGTATAATTAAGCTAGATTCATGGTAACTGCTTACACATCTGTTATTTTCTATACATCTGTACGTATAATTAAGCTAGATTCATAGTAACTGCTTACACATTTGTTAGTCTCTAAACATCCTTATATATAATTAAGCTAGATTCATGGTAACTGCTTACATATCTGTTTGTTTCTATACACATGCACGTATAATTAAGCTAAATTCACGCTAAATGCTTACATATCAGTTAGTTTCTATACACACTCACGTATAACTAAACTAGATTCACGATATTCGCTGACATATACGTTAGTGTCAATACAACTGCAAGTATAATTAAGTTAGATTCATGGTAACTGCTTACATACGTTAGTTTCTATACATGTACGCCTATAATTAAGCTAGATTCATGGTAACTGCTTACATACGTTAGTTTCTATATATGTACGCATGTAAATAAACTAGATTCATGGTATATAAGTGCTTACACATCTGTTAATTTCTATACGTATACGCCTATAATTAAAATAGATTCACAGTAACTGCTTATATACGTTAGTTTCTATACATCTACGACTATAATTAAACTAGATACATGGTAACTGCTTACATATCTAGTATAATTTGTCTACATCTAATTGATTACCAAAACTAGATCCAGGAAAATGTTTGTTTACGTTTTATTTACGTGGTTATTCTTATTTCTGCAGCCCGCCAGTGTTGTGTTATCAGGTACGTATGGTCTTCATGGCGATTGACAGGTCACTTCCTAGTTTTAACTTGCTATTTCTTCGCTGCTATCTAATTAATTTATGTGAAATTTAGAATAAAGGTAATTAATTATAATTTAATTAAATGAAATGCAATATCACATTGATTTTACAGTTTGACGTGAGATTCGAGCTGTAGAACAGTTTATGTTTTTATAGCGGGGCAATAATTGCTGATGTCTCTTGTAAAGTCAGCTTATTTGCCATTTAAGATGTTCTATTTTGTTTCTGATAATTTAAAAACAACATATTTGTTCGATAGTTATCGTTCATTATGTTGACATTTGTTTCAGGTATATCTAATAGCACAAATGAAGATATCAACATTTCACAATAGAAAATTAAATTAGAATCACCTTGCAGCAGCTAGTTTATTGTTAGTTTTTACAGGCTTTTCTTTAACTTGCAACGTATGTCACCTTCAAATCTTGCAATCGATTTTTCCATCACTTTCAGATGAGCAATAGCTCTGAAACTTGGCATAGTTGTGTATTCCCAATGCCAATACAATAATCAGTCGTAAAAATAATAAAATGAATAACATTAAAATTAATATTAATTTTGTTTGTTAGTATTGTTTCATCAGTGAAATGGGCGATAACTGCAAATAATCTAGGTGTATTCTTTCCAACAAGATTGCCTTTCTTGAGAGAAATATTGAAACTTCTCCTCTCTCCCCCCTCCACACACAGACTATCGCACGCGCTTGCACAGAGATACAAGCAGCTGACAACTGTAGCAAAGTTGATTTTGCTGGGGAGGTTATGATGGTGTCCTCAAAGAATGAAAAGGTGTCTGCTATAACCGTGTGAGGTCAAGCACATGTAGGTCTCTGACTCTAGAGATGATGATGATGAATTATGTGCAGAGAACCTAACGCTACCTCCCTAAGTCTCACACGGTCAATCTTGTGGCTCTAGTGTATGGTGTACCTAGTGTCTAGGGGAGAAATGAATGATGGTACACAACAATCAAACAATTTAAGTTTTTCTTTAAAAAAGTATTTACAATTTATTTTGCCTGTCCATTCATAGCTTGTGGACAGGTCTTTGAAAACAAAGACAAGATAGTTTACAGAAAAAGAACAATTTAAAATGTTGGGACAATCTGCCCAATAACTAAAAGTTATTATGTATTTATAACTGTTCTTCCTGTAGGAAATATTAAGCTAATTCACTGTATTTATATAACGGGAGAGTCACTGTAGATGAGGGCTGTAGTTCATCCTACCCCCATAAAATTCCTGTGTAATATTTTGAAACACAAGAAAATGTCAGAGATGCCCCAGATGTTTTACTCTTCACCTGAGAGTCCTTGTTGTAAGATAATACGATGGGTAGTTGCAGAAATTTCAAGTTCAACAATCGCCAAAGCTCCTACTGGATATTCAACAGCATATATGTTTGGTTGGAGACTGGTTGGCGTTTATAAGCACTCAGCAGGTTTCCTGTCACCAGCCGGCAACAGGAACATAGACCCTCTGCAACAAAAGGACACCCTGGCCTTTTATCTCTGATCATTTATTCTAACACTTAATTTCCTACGTTGGTATGGGGTTAGCCTCGCGTGCCTTACAAGTGCACTAGCCCCTGAATGGTACAGGAATCCCACCTGGTTGTGACCCCACCTCAAGTCCTTATAGTAGATACGCCACTGTACGTTCACATACTTTTCCTCCATACAATAATGTGGAGTAACCACATTTCCTTTGTTATGATATTCTCTTCTTTTCTTTTTACTTATATTTGCTTCAGGCATGTTAACAGTGTTCATTGAACACAGAGGCTTGCTAAACTATTTTTAATACAATAATATGTCAACATAATCATAACAACATACATCAGTTAGACACCGTTTACTGTGAGGACTCAACAATGTCTGCTTCCGACATGTCCTTCACTTTTTCCCCAATAGCAGTATCTAACCTTGTAGTTGGACCAAACATAGTAAATTTCATAAAATATCCTTACCACAATCAAGAAATATATAAACAAATGACGCTGATTTAGTGAAGAAATGGCCTCAGCTTCCTCCGAATCGTACAGACTGTGACTTGATTCTTTATTTAAGTTTATAATTAACACAGCTGTTTTTTTCAGCGTATCTGTATAAAAATATTAGTTCAACTGGCAATGAATAATCAAAGCCTTTTGCTAATATCTACCAGCTCTAGCCAATCGTAACGTTCTACTACTTGAATTCAAATGCAGTTTGAATGAAAAACCCAAAATAATTTTGAATAACTGGTGGTCGATTGGCTAGTCTGCTCTAGTCATGCCAACTACAAAAGATATCACGTTTAGGATTACATTTCTCCTACCGTTTCCCTTTCCCATTCATACTCTGTTCACCTCAAGCTAATTTGAATGTACCTCCCTGCCTCTTTTTCCAGCTCGCGTCCCCCTAACGTTACCAAAAACATGAGCAAGAACGCCAGTGTGTCTGGTCGTGTGTTCTTAGAGATTAGTATTTCTTCAATAACTTCTCTAATACTGGGAATATCATATATTTTAAAGTACATTCTTACTCAGCTAACTTTACGTCATACTACCATATAATTCTTATGGGGAACTTCATAATGGTTTAAAATTTCCAATTTTTGTCATCGTCCATCGTCAACTAAAATTTTACACAAGTCCGCCATCTTCCTCTCTTTCATCTTGCGAGCATGTATTTTTCAAATAACTACAGTTTTAGTTACATCAGAAATGCTACCATTAGGAGGAAATAAAACTGTCTGCGTGGTTTGGCCTTGCTGGCTTTTCTGCAGTGTGAATATATGCGTTGCAGACTGTGTTAGCGACGCGGGGTGTAGACGGGGCGGGTTAAAGAATTTGCGTTACTAGTTAGCATTGTATCGTGTAATACTACCAAAAAATGTAAGGATTACTACTAGTTTTGCTACAAAGTTGACAGAAAGTGTTACTTCAGATAGCTATATTGGGGTATACTTCCGCCAATAGTTAATTGTAAGGCTAGACTTACAAAGTGTAATCAGCAGATTGGGCAAAAGTTAAATATTAGTAGTGTTTGTCGAAAACGAAACTAAAGCGTGTTAGACTTTTTTCCGTGAAATCGTTCTATAGGCTTAGCACTGTGCAAAAAGCAGCGGTGCTGGCTTCGAAGATGCCTACCGTCAGACACATGCGGGCTAATGTATTTATTATCGTTTTATGCCTAAATCGTACTGAATTGAGCGTTTATTCTCGCATATTTTGCTTCACACCTCCCATCCTAAAACATGCATTCATTTGCAGGTTATAATATGCGAGATAACTTAGCTCATGAAATCTTACTCGTTTTTCTGATCTTCATCATAAGGATGTCTGCTCAGAAAGTCTGCGCCAACGTTCAAAGGGCCGGGAATGTATTCTATTAAAAATGAGTATGGTTGCAACAAGAGAGACCATCTCAATAATCTAGAATTTTCATGCTTGGCCTGTGACAAGAACACGAGGGGAGAATGGTCCGTTTGGACCACAAATGTCCGGCCATATAAATAAATTTGGAATTTCTTTATAGCCCATATTAAAGCGAGACATTCTTTTTCACTGGTTGAGTAATTTTTTTCCGCCTTGTTCAATTTGCGGCTAGCATAAGCGACTGGGTTCAATTCCCCATCTTGTGAGGAGGACCTTTGCAATAATGTAGCGCCCAGGCCTACATTGCTTGCGTCACTTCTCACAATAAATTCTTTAGTCAAGTCAGGCAATTGCAACACTGGCCTGCTTGTAAGCTTCTCTTTTAACTCCTGGTAAGCCAATTCACACTGTGCTGTCCAAATTATAGTATCAGGTTGACCTTTGCGAGTTAAATCGGTCAAAGGAGCACATATAGAGTTAAAATGTTTGATATACTTTTGGTAAAAACCACACAGAGACACGAAAGATCGCACATCTTTTTTTGTTTGTGGTCTAGGTGCTCTTTTTAGTTTTTCCAGATTCTTGGGATCAGGGGTCATGCTACCCTGATGTACTGTATGTCCCAAGAATTCCAACTCTTTACAACCAATACAGCATTTTGTTGGCCTAGCGGTTAAGTTAGCCTCTCTGAGTCTATCAAACAGCATATTCAAAGAGGTAACGTGTTCCTCAAATGTTTCCGTAGCAATGAGGATATCATCCATAAAATTCGAAATACATGGATTTTTCAGGGGATCCAGCAATTTTCGCATCATCCTAGAAAACACACTCGGGGCATTTTTCAAACCAAATGGTAACATGTTGAACTCATAATGACCTCCGAGGTGCTAAATGCCAAATAAGGTCGAACCTCAGGCTTTACTGGAATCTGGTAATAGCCTTTGCTAAGATCCACCTTAGAAAAATATTTTGCCTTGTTCAGCCTGGCAAAAAGTTGAGTAGTATCAGGTAATGGATCCACCTGACCTTCTGTGACAGCATTCAGTTTCCTGTAATCTATGCACAGTCTATGTTCTCCTGATGGTTTCCGCAACAGAACCACACAGGAACTGTAAGGAGACTCACTGTGAGAAATAATCCCTTCTTTTAACAGATAATCAATCTCCTCTTTCAAAGCTTTTTCCTTAGCGAACGGAATAGAATAAGGCCTCATACAGATGGGTGCTGGGTCTAGTAGTTTCATATCATATGACAGCAAATTTGTGTGCCCCGGTTTATCAGTTAACACATCTGTATGTTTCTCAAGGACCTGTTGAACCTTCTCCTTCTGTCCTTTTGTCAGGTGATTACTGATTTTCACCTGTGCAAACGTTTCACTGGTTTTCAGTGGATATTCAACCGAGGAGAGAGGTTCATTTTTCATCTCGGTTGCTATAGACAAGGCCATTAAATGTGATCCCTCCTGGATTTGTCTGTCCAGATATTTCTTCAAAAGGTTCACATGATAGACTTTCTCTTTTCCCTTTTTGTCTATCTTATAATTTGTTCTGGATACCTTTTCCAAAACTGTATATGGCCCTTGCCATCCGATCTGAAGTTTATTGTTGCTGCCTGGCAATAGAAGAAGTACCTTCTCCCCTACAGCAAGTTCTCGATCCTTCGCTTTTTTATTATAATAAGCAGCATGCTTTTTCCTGGCTTGTCTCAAATTTTCATTTGCCAGTTTCCAACTGTTTTTTAAACGAGTGGTCAGTTCGTTCACATATTGGTATGATGAGGTAACAGTCTCCTCTGCCTTCTCATCTGTCCAGGTCCTTAGCAAAGCTACATATGGACTTTTAATTTTTCTGACATAGTATTCATGGCACCTGTCAGGTCCTTTACATTGGAAGCTCTGTTTTGCGGACGTTTCTTTCTTGTGTCACCACACAAGAATCTACCACTACCAATTTGTTTCCTGAGGCTGTCTCCCCTCAGGTTCAAATTCAGGTTGAGAGAACTTCGCTCTCTTTTTTCGTCCTCCAGTTTACATAAGTCCGACCGAGGGATCGTCAGCTTATTCTGGGGTATAACAGTTCTTTGTACTCGCTGCATAGTAGCCATTGTAAAACATTTTAGCGAAGACTGTCTTTTAAACGGGGGTTCCCATTCCCCTTCGTCCACTTTATTATAATTATTTTTCTTTCCAGGCCTAAGTTTGCCCCGTGGCGTGCCTAGGTCCTGGTTCCTTTACCCACGTGTGGGTGTTCCCTCTTTATTTTCTGGTCCCGGTTTGCCATAATGCTTCTCTTGCATATGGTTATTATTTTTCCACCCTGTGAAATTGTTCGTGCTGCACTGTTCGCAGTCCTCGACAAATTTTCTTATGTCATCAACTTCTCCGGGCCAGAAATATCCAACAGATGTTCTTTGGCATGTGGTCCCCATTTTCTTGTGTTCACCATTTAGAACATGTGTTTGTCTCATAATTTGTGCCCTATATCTCGATGGCACTACTACCTGTCCACACCCAGATAATCCTGCTTTATCCGCCCTGCAAAGCAGTCCATCATCCAAATAGAAATCTCCTTTCCTTGGAGGGGTATGAAGTTTTTGGAGTTTTTCAAAACACGGCTTCGGTGACCTATCTTCAGCCTGTGCCTTTCTCCACTGTTTACGAGACATTGTTGTTGGTGGTTCCTCCTCTTTTTTAGGAGTCAACCTGACCTGGAGCGTGGCCATAACTACAGGTCTCCTTCCACAATTTTCAGTGTTATGGTTGTCCATCCGACAATTTTTACAATACCTCTTTCCTTGGTTAAAAGGCTTTCTTTCATCATTTCTTCTATCATTGAATTGTGAGGGTCTATTCTTAAATTCATTTCGAGGCCTATCGAAGTTCTGCTTATTTCTATTATCGAATTTGTTATTATGGGTTTGAGGGGCCTTAAACTGATCTATTTGTTTCTTCTTTGTGCCAGCTACCTCTGCCTGGGCTGCCTGATACCTCTCAGCGACATTTATTATCTCACCCAGCCTCTCTGCACCCTGTTCCATGAGAAAATTTCTCATGTCTGGAGCCATGGACTCTCTCATCTGTTCAGTGAGTATCATCTCTTTGAGATCTTGGGTTTTCCCCAGAGTAGCCCATTTCTCCATATACGTTTCCAACCGGGCGGAGAACTGGTGATAGGTCTCACCCGACAGTAGCCTGGCATTCCTAAATTTCTTTCTATAAAACTCTCCGTTCTTTTCATATCTTAACAGAAGAGCTTGCTTCAACATGTCATAGTTGCCTTGGTCATCCCTGCTTATTTTGGAAAACACTTCATAAGCTGTTCCCTGAAGTCCCTGAGACAACTTTACCCCCCATCTTTCTCTTTCTAACCCATAAGTAGTAGCTAAAAGTTCAAACCTGCTTAAATATCCTTCTATGTCATCGTCTTTCTCAACAAAATGGTCTACATGAAAACCCATAGCTGAGGTTGAGGCTCCCTGACTAGTAGTGGCATCTGAGGCAAAGGGGCTTGCAACATTTTCAGGAGCATGGCCTTGCAATTCTAACTCCCTTAGTCGTAGCTCATGCTCCCTCTGTAATCTTTTTTCTTCTTTTTCTGCTTCCCTTTCGGCAGTCAATCTTTTTTCTTCTGCCTCCCTTTGCAGTCGTTTTTCTTCTGCCTTCAATGCCCTAGCCTCCTTGTCAGCCTCAATCTGCAGCCTCTTAATTTCTTTTTCAGCCTCTAACTTTCTTTCTGCTTCTTTCTCTAATCTTTTATCTTCTCTGGCAATAAATTTATCCACCTCTGAAGTTACGTATTGAACCAACTCTAGTCCATCCATGCCCATCTCTTTAGCAGTCTGTACAGCCGCAGAGCGAAACTTGGCCAGATCTGCCATTCTAATAAGTACAAAATGTTCTAACAAAATCTCTAACTAATTATAAATTTATTTAATTAAATCTGGGCTCTGACACTTTCTTCACTACCCAAATCTTGGGTAATACTATATGGGGATTCCCTGGGAAAATTAGACTGTTGTTAAAGCTAAAGCCAGACCCCAATGAATGTAGTACTAAGAGAAATTCAGATGCCCGGACAAGCCTACCAATTTATGTAGCAAAGTTGATTTTGCTGGGGAGGTTATGATGATGTCCTAAAAGAATGAAAAGGTGTCTGCTATAACCGTGTGAGGTCAAGCACATGTAGGTCTCTGACTCTAGAGATGATGATGATGAATTATGTGCAGAGAACCTAACGCTACCTCCCTAGGCCTCACACGGTCAATCTTGTGGCTCTAGTGTATGGTGTATGGTGTACCTAGTGTCTAGGGAAGAAATGAATGATGGTACACAACAATCAAACACTAAGTTTTTCTAAGTTTTAAGTATTTACAATTTATTTTGCCTGTCCATTCATAGCTTGTGGACAGGTCTTTGAAAACAAAGACAAGATAGTTTACAGAAAAAGAACAATTTAAAATGTTGGGACAATCTGCCCAATAACTAAAAGTTATTATGTATTTATAACTGTTCTTCCTGTAGGAAATATTAAGCTAATTCACTGTATTTATATAACGGGAGAGTCACTGTATATGAGGGCTGTAGTTCATCCTACCCCCATAAAATTCCTGTGTAATATTTTGAAACACAAGAAAATGTCAGAGATGCCCCAGATGTTTTACTCTTCACCTGAGAGTCCTTGTTGTAAGATAATACGATGGGTAGTTGCAGAAATTTCAAGTTCAACAATCGCCAAAGCTCCTACTGGATATTCAACAGCATATATGTTTGGTTGGAGAC
Organism: Oreohelix idahoensis; assembly: GCA_024509875.1. NCBI lineage: Eukaryota > Metazoa > Mollusca > Gastropoda > Stylommatophora > Oreohelicidae > Oreohelix > Oreohelix idahoensis. Next base: position 70,329 of record JAMPIV010011868.1, read on the forward strand.
TGGTTGGCGTTTATAAGCACTCAGCAGGTTTCCTGTCACCAGCCGGCAACAGGAACATAGACCCTCTGCAACAAAAGGACACCCTGGCCTTTTATCTCTGATCATTTATTCTAACACTTAATTTCCTACGTGGGTATGGGGTCAGCCTCGCGTGCCTTACAAGTGCACTAGCCCCTGAATGGTACAGGAATCCCACCTGGTTGTGACCCCACCTCAAGTCCTTATAGTAGATACGCCACTGTACGTTCACATACTTTTCCTCCATACAATAATGTGGAGTAACCACATTTCCTTTGTTATGATATTCTCTTCTTTTCTTTTTACTTATATTTGCTTCAGGCATGTTAACAGTGTTCATTGAACACAGAGGCTTGCTAAACTATTTTTAATACAATAATATGTCAACATAATCATAACAACATACATCAGTTAGACACCGTTTACTGTGAGGACTCAACAATGTCTGCTTCCGACATGTCCTTCACTTTTTCCCCAATAGCAGTATCTAACCTTGTAGTTGGACCAAACATAGTAAATTTCATAAAATATCCTTACCACAATCAAGAAATATATAAACAAATGACGCTGATTTAGTGAAGAAATGGCCTCAGCTTCCTCCGAATCGTACAGACTGTGACTTGATTCTTTATTAAAGTTTATAATTAACACAGCTGTTTTTTTCAGCGTATCTGTATAAAAATATTAGTTCAACTGGCAATGAATAATCAAAGCCTTTTGCTAATATCTACCAGCTCTAGCCAATCGTAACGTTCTACTACTTGAATTCAAATGCAGTTTGAATGAAAAACCCAAAATAATTTTGAATAACTGGTGGTCGATTGGCTAGTCTGCTCTAGTCATGCCAACTACAAAAGATATCACGTTTAGGATTACATTTCTCCTACCGTTTCCCTTTCCCATTCATACTCTGTTCACCTCAAGCTAATTTGAATGTACCTCCCTGCCTCTTTTTCCAGCTCGCGTCCCCCCAACGTTACCAAAAACATGAGCAGGAACGCCAGTGTGTCTGGTCGTGTGTTCTTAGAGATTAGTATTTCTTCAATAACTTCTCTAATACTGGGAATATCATATATTTTAAAGTACATTCTTACTCAGCTAACTTTACGTCATACTACCATATAATTCTTATGGGGAACTTCATAATGGTTTAAAATTTCCAATTTTTGTCATCGTCCATCGTCAACTAAAATTTTACACAAGTCCGCCATCTTCCTCTCTTTCATCTTGCGAGCATGTATTTTTCAAATAACTACAGTTTTAGTTACATCAGAAATGCTACCATTAGGAGGAAATAAAACTGTCTGCGTGGTTTGGCCTTGCTGGCTTTTCTGCAGTGTGAATATATGCGTTGCAGACTGTGTTAGCGACGCGGGGTGAAGACGGGGCGGGTTAAAGAATTTGCGTTACTAGTTAGCATTGTGTCGATTAATACTACCAAAAAATGTAAGGATTACTACTAGTTTTGCTACAAAGTTGACAGAAAGTGTTACTTCAGATAGCTATATTGGGGTATACTTCCGCCAATAGTTAATTGTAAGGCTAGACTTACAAAGTGTAATCAGCAGATTGGGCAGAAGTTAAATATTAGTAGTGTTTGTCGAAAACGAAACTAAAGCGTGTTAGACTTTTTTCCGTGAAATCGTTCTATAGGCTTAGCACTGTGCAAAAAGCAGCGGTGCTGGCTTCGAAGATGCCTACCGTCAGACACATGCGGGCTAATGTATTTATTATCGTTTTATGCCTAAATCGTACTGAATTGAGCGTTTATTCTCGCATATTTTGCTACAACAACTACATTTAAAAAAATGTAATTTACAACTCTTATCAAAATTAAAAAAAAAAAATTTAAAAATATTAACTTTCCGTGTAATATACTGAATAATGAAATCCGCCTCCTGTGCTCTGGACTCGTTTATCGCAAACTGATAATGTCATTAGCGGATCGATTACATTTGACTTAAATGTTCAAACAACAACAAAATAACACTAAAAAGAAGAAAATAATAAATAAAAATAAATATTTTAAACACAGGCTTTTAATGCACTAAAAAGCCGCACATAATTTTTCACGGAGTTTATAGCTTGCAGTCAAAAAAATTTACATCAAATTTACAAAAAGCCCGGGGCTCTGATTCTACATGAAATTAACTTCTGCTTTATACTTATATAGAGTTATCTACCCTACCAAGATGGAGGTGAAATTCGTTTCTCACCTTAGACGCCGAAAGAAAAACATCAGGAATGTGTGTATTTCGATGGATAGTACCATGTTATGTTAAATTATAGAATAAAAGATACACCAGAGTATCTAGTGGTGTAGATATTTTCCTATAACTGACCTCGAAACCCTCGAATCGGTCGGTTGGATCGGAGGGTTGATCAGTGAGTTAACAATTCACTATCGTAAAACAAGCTATTGTTACCGAAACAGAACCAGGCTCGACAGTAAACATGACTCACTCTAATATCTTGGGGGCTAAGGAGATTTTTAAAATTGGATACTGGAATGTAAGGACTATGTATCAAGACGGAAAATTGGAAGAAGTAATTAAAGAAATGGATAATTATAAGTTGGACTTATTGGGTGTCAGCGAGTGTAGATGGACGGGGAAGGGCATAAAATATATTTCAGAAGAAAAAAAGCAAATTATATACTCTGGTAGTAATGATAATCGTCACACAGAGGGAGTAGCCATCCTAATGACACAGAAAGCAGCAGCATCGCTTATCAGCTGGGTACCTATCAATGAGAGGCTAATATTAGCTAGATTTCAGACACGATTTTTCAAGCTCTCAATTGTACAATGTTATGCACCAACTAACGACGCTCTTGATACCACAAAAGATGACTTCTATGAAGCACTTCTAAGTACCATCAACACAATACCCAAGCATGACATAATAGCAGTCATGGGTGATTTTAACGCCAAAGTAGGTGACAACAACGATGGAGTACAAAGATATCTCGGTACTCATGGCATAGGCTGTATGAATCAAAATGGCGAAAGACTTCTAGAACTTTGTGAAATATCAAACCTCGTTGTGGCAGACACCATCTTTCCACATAAGAATATCCACAAGATAACATGGAATTCACCTGATGGCAGAACTAAGAACCAGATAGATCACTTCTGCATAAGCGCTAAATTTCGCTCATCAGTTCAAGACGTCAGAGCATACAGAGGTGCAGAGATCGGAAGCGATCATAACCTCTGCATAGCTAAACTGAGAATTAAACTGAAGAAGTTATACCAACAGAATAAAAATAGAAGAATAGATGTACACAGACTGCAATCAAATGATATAAAGGAGGAATATAATGTCAAAATGAACAACTATTTCGATGCTTTAGGCAAAATTGACAACGATATCACCACCAAGACAATCGATACTAAATGGGAACAACTGAGAACAGCAATGACAGAAGCAGCAGTAGCGACCACCGGATACCTAGTACATAAAAAGAAAAAATGGATGAGAGAAGATACTTGGGATAAAATACAAGAAAGGAAAACAGCAAAACTTAAACTACTAGCGGCAAGTACACATAATGCAGTTGAATCTTGCAAACTAACTTATAACTTGTTAAATAAAGAAGTGAAGACAAAAACTCGAAGAGATAAAAGACATTTCATCAATGAACTGGCCGTAGAAGCTGAAAATGCTGCAAGAACTGGTAATAGTAGGTGCCTTTATCAAATTACAAAACAACTATGTCACCAGCCTACTGCTATGGAAACACCTGTTAAAGGTAAATTAGGGAATTCAATACCAACAGAAAAAGAACAAATGAAGAGATGGGCTGAGCACTTCATGGAGGTGCTAAACAGACCACCACCAACAGTAACACCTGATTTTAATAATGAAACACTCACAACCACCTTGCCAATAACTTGCGATGAATTCACGCTGGACGAGATCAAACAAGCCGTTAAAAGATTAAAAAATTTTAAAGCTGCTGGAGTTGACGAAATTTCAGGGGAAATGATTAAAGCAGTTAATGACAACAACCTCTTGAGAATTTTAGATATTATAAATGAAGTATGGAGAGAAGAACAACCACCACAACAATGGAAAGACAGTATTATTGTAAAGTTACCGAAGAAAGGTGATCTATCAGACTGTAATAACTGGCGTGGTATATCTCTATTATCAGTACCTGGAAAATTATTATGTTGCATGATGTTAGAAAGACTTAAATTGCATGCTGACGAAAAGATCAGAGAAGAACAAGCGGGTTTCAGGCCGAAACGATCATGTATTGATCAAATATTCACACTAAGAACAATTATAGAAGAATCAGTGGAAAGGCAATCGCCACTTATTATCACCTTCGTCGATTTTCAAAAAGCCTTTGATAGTCTACACCGCCCATCATTGTGGAAGATACTTACAATCTATGGTTTTCCAACAAAATATGTGAATATAATCAAAGCGCTATATGACAATGCAAGATGTTGTGTTAGAACAAATAAAGGGAATACAGAATGGTTTACAGTAGAAACAGGGGTGAAACAAGGCTGTATTATGTCACCACTACTTTTTGGAATAGCTATTGATTGGGTTATGAGAAACTATACCCACAATGAACAATTGGGTATAAAATGGACAAATGGAAAATTCCTGGGGGACCTGGATTTCGCAGATGATGTAGCATTCTTAAGTTCAACACCAAGACAATCCCAAGAAGCAATAAATAATTTGTGTCATCTCTCGGTTAAAATAGGTCTCCAAATAAATGCCTCTAAAACTAAAGCTATGAACTTTTCTAACGAGACCTTTGATATCATCTTGAACGGGGAAAAACTACAGAAAGTTGAAAGTTTCAATTATTTAGGCAGTAAAATGACTCAGGATGGTGACACAACAAGAGAAATCCATACTAGAATTGCTTTGGCAGCTAGCGCCTTCAATAGATTATCTAACATTTGGAAATTACGATCATTGAATATACATACCAAGCTTCGTCTGTTTAATTCAAATGTTATCTCAGTGTTAACATACGGCTGTGAGAGTTGGAAAATAACAAAATCATTGGAGAACAAGCTGAATACATTCGAGAACAAATGTCTTAGAAAACTCATGAACATCAGTTGGAAAGAATTCAAGACTAATCGACAAATAAGAGAAGACTCTAGGCAGAAATATGTCTCCGACTATATAAGGAAAAGACGATGGTCATATATCGGTCATGTCCTACGAATGCAAAACAACAGAATACCACTACAGGCGCTCACTTGGGTTCCTGAGGGTAAGAGGAAAAAAGGAAGACCAAAAGAAACATTCAGAAGAACAATAATAAGAGAAGGAAGAACGTTGGGCCTAAATAATGTGCAAGAGCTAAGAGGAGTGGCGTCACAACGAACAACCTGGAGAGCACTGGTTTCTGCCTTATGTGCCGTGTTTGGTGCTTAAAGAATTTATTATTATTATTATTATACTTCATTAGACACTTATGGATACAATATATGATAAGCTCAAAGGCCCCAGTTGTTACTTCTAATTGCTTGCTCATTGTCCATGTTTCTACGCAACATAGAAATAAGGAATATATATAGCATTTGATGATTCTCAGTTTGAATGTATGAGTTGGTTGTTTAGATGTCAGTATTCCAACTATAACATATAATAAACAAACATAATTACCGATGTATGTTACTCGGTCGGTCTCACTCAAAATAGTAACTCGCGCCAGAAAAAAAAAAGTGCGCAACGCACGGCGTGCAACTTGCGCGGCGTGGGTGTTATATAAAACAAATACTTTGGTTTTATTATTTTTATTTATTTATTATTCTTTCACGAAGTTAGTAGCGCTCGACAAAGAAAAAGTGCATAAAAATTGGTGTGCATGAGCCAATAACATACCAAAGTGAATTGTATTTGAACGGTTTGACACATAATGATCAAGATGATAAGATGGCTGCCCAATCTGCAGCTACTAACAGGAAAAGACGGTGGCGTCAATCGCAGCGAGCAGGCGAGACTATAGAAGAAGCAGCAATGCGACGGCAACATGAAACAGCACAAAGGCAAACACAACGTCAGTCCCAACGAGCAAGCGAGACTATAGAAGAAGCAGTAATACGACGACAAAATGCAGCAACACAAAGACGAACACAGCGTCAGTCACAACGAGCGAATCAGTCTGCGGAAGAGCATAAATCTCAACGCGCTGCAGAATCTTTTCGCATTGGTCATTTTAGTGCATCAAAACGAGCAAATGAGACTGCGGAAGAAAAAACAGAACGTAGAAAAGCAGTTGCACAACAAGTGAGACGATCAAGAGCTGCACGTTGTCCAACAATTCCAGATCATGATGCCTTTAATGAGAATGCTGTACACAACTGCGGTCTAATGGATCAGGAGTGTAAGTTCTGTCACTCTCTCAATTTTCGATTGGAACTATTAACCGATGGTACACTCAAATATTGCTGCCATAAAGGTACAGTGCTTTTGGAGCAAGATGGAGATGATTAGACGCCCTTTTCCTCCTTATCTCAAGGATCTTTTGAGCAACCCAGCGCAACCACAACATGAACGAAAACAGCACACTGTAATTAAAAACCCGACAAGTTTGACGGGTTATTGCTAGTTTGTCTCATGTTGTTAAATGTAACTTTGGCCATTCCTATTCTTTTCTTCATTTATGTTTCTCATCTGCCATCTTCTGTTATTATATAACCAAGATATGATAAATTTTTGACTTATGATTCGTACAACACGTAACCTAGTAGACAGTGAGGTAAGCAGATAAAAAAAAAAAATACAGGTAATGAACAGGCTATCGTTGGACATAAAGGATGATACTAGACAGAAAAGACAATATAAGAGATAGGCTTACAAATAATTGAACCTAAGACCAACCAAACGGCGCAACGCCTTGCTGTGAAAGTAAATAGTGAAATTACGCTCAGCCAAGTTTGCACCTCAAAATAAGTGCTTCATTGGCTGAAGTAATTCTCACTACACCCACACAACTATGGTATATAGGACCCGTGAACGACCCAGACAGTTTAAAAACACAATCACTAATAAAACTTTCCTATCAGCAAGTAGACCAAATAAAGGCCGAAATACTTGTGTCCAGTAATGTGTAGTGGAAGATGAACAACACAGAATAGACGGTAGGTTAAAGTCACGGATGGGTGAACTCTTAAATAAACAATGGAGGAAAGCTGAGTCCTGTGGACAGTATGTAGCGTAGGTCTTATTCGTTCAAAAGACAAACAAATGACCATCGTTAGGACTATAATATTTTCTTCAGGGGCAAGCTAACGAATATAGTGGCGCAAAGAGTGAACCAATCACAATCATTATGTTCCTCTTTGCTCCTTATGGAGCATTGACCTACCACTACAGATGGCCCCCATGCAGGAAGCCTGCATTGAGTATTAAACTTTTTTTTCTTTTAAATTGCATCGTTTTGGCGAGGTTCGCCCCGTTTAACCTTGACACAGAGTGCTTTGGTCATATTAGGGCGCATGTCCAAATATAGAAGAGCTTGTGGTCTGGTAGTTAAATTATGCAACAAGCATTTACACTGCTCCTGCAGCAATGGTTTCATTAGTAGTTTGTTTGACATGATGAGGTTGTCAGTTTCTTGTACGACCTTGAACTAGTGGACTTGCAGGACATCCCCGTTGGAGCAGTGGTCATAGTCTTTATTAGTCTCAACACGGGGGACCTTAACTATCATCATCATCAGCTGCCACCTCCACAACGAAGGTTGGCTGTAATGGATCTCAGTAATTAGATGTCAGTCTTTGTTTCATGCTGTTGAATGTAGCTTTGGCCATTCCTATTCTCATTGGCCCTTCCTTATCTATAGGCATAACAAATAAGACAATATTTATAGTTTATATTTTAAAAATTAAAATACAAATGTTTTGTTTTAAGGCTGGTATAATTAAACATTAAGATTAGCTCTGACTTTCTTGTCTCTAGCTCTGATTTCTTTGTCTCTAGCTATGACTTTCTTGTCTTTAGCTCTAACTTTCATGTCTCTAGCTGTGGTTTTCTTGTCTCTAGCTCTGCCTTTCCTGTCCTTAACTCTAACGTTCTTGTCTCTAGTTTTTACTTTCTTATCACTAGCTCTGAGTTTCTTGTCATTTGCTATGAATTTCTTGTCTCTAGCTCTGAGTTTCTTGTCTCTAGTTCTGCCTTTCTTGTCTCTAGCTCTGACTTTATGGTCTGTAGCTCTGACTTTCTTGTCCCTAACTCTGACTTTCTTGTCTCTAGCTTTTACTTTCTGGCTGTTAGTTTCTTGCCTTTAGCTATGAATTTCTTGTCTCTAGCTCTGAGTTTCTTGTCTGTAGCTCTGAGTTTCGTATCTCTAGCTTAGACTTTCTGTCTCTAGCTCTGAGTTTCTTGTCTATAGCTTAGAATTTCCTGTCTCTAGCTCTGAGTTTCTTATATCTAGCTTAAACATTCCTTTCTCTAGCTCTTCCTTTCTTGTCTTTAGCTCTGATTTTCTTGTTTTTAGCTTTGATTCTCTTTTCTTTAGCTTTAGCTCTAATTTTCATGTCTCTAGCTCTGACTGTCTCGTGTTTTGCTCTGACTTTCTTTTTCTCTAATGTTTTTATTCGTTGGTCCCTAACAAATTCTTTATGACCGTATCGTTGGTCATTCTTTGTTAGGTCCAGTGTCCTAGTAAGAGATACACCGCTGTGGTTATGTGAATGGGGTTGGCACCCTCATCGTCTAATACTGATTACCACAGAAACCCCAGCAGTAAGAGCACGTGAATGTTTCGTGCAGGCGTCCAGGCACGTGGAACAGCAGCAGTGTCGGCGTCATGCTACGTAATGTGCGCAAATGAATATAATGACGATGAGAAAATGGTGGATCGGATTACAAATGTGTTTACATAGACGTCGGTCGTTGGATATTGTTTTGTTTTATTTATTTAATAGGCAGTCAATCAATCAATCAATCAAGATGTTTTAGCCCTCCAAGAAGCGTATGCCTTCAAGAAACATATGCCAAGTCCTCCCGTCGCGTACCTTAAGCTCATTCCTTGTCTTCTTCACAGTGTTTAAGTCTGTCTCCAGTTGTTTTCTCCAAGAGTTCTTCGGCCTGACTCTTCATCTCCTACCCTGGGGACACAACTCGTTATGTGTGTGATTCATTTAATGTGCCTTTTTTGTGAATCGTCATCTCATCATCTCAACCCGTAACCCATCATGGGTCGTAGGTGGGCCATGGTGGAAGCATCAGCAGACAGGGTCCTCCACTGCTCTCTATCCTCAGCAATGCGTACAAGTGTGGAAAAACCGTGCCCTGCTCATTCTTTGATGTTATCAGCCCAGGATTTTCTTTGCCTTCCTCTTTTCCGTTTACCTTCGGCTGTTCCCTGGAGGATCGTTTTCGAAAGGGAGTCATGACGAGTTACATGCCCAAACCAGGCAAGCTTTTCTTTCGACGTTTCGACAAAAGTGGTTCTTAGTGGCCTGCATACGTGTTTATTTTCTCTCTAACATAGTCATTTGTTATGTGCTCTTTATAGCAAATGTGTAGAATTCTTTTATAACATTTATACTCGAAAGCCTGAATCCTTCGCTCCGTTCCTGCAGTGAGTGTACAGTATTTGTGAATATTGTGAGGTTTATTTGTTGCAGTATGTCCTCTTTGCAAAGTCGTTTTGTGACTACTGTGAGGTTTATTTGTTGCATTGTGTCCACTTCGCTAAGGCGTTTAGTGAATTCTATGATGTTTACTGTTCTTATTTATTTGACAGACATCAAGGATGAGTTTGACGTGTTTGATCAGGACAAGAACGGCCTGATCAGCAAAGATGAAATCATCGCTAATTTCCATAGACTCAAGCTGCCCGTGGTAGAAGGAGAAATCAACACTCTGATAATGTCCTATGACAAAGATAGTATGTTGACATTGATGTCACTGTTACGTCACACCATCTCAAGTGCCCAGGATACCTTTCTTTGAAAGTTGCACAAATATACACACACAACACACACACATTTATTATACTCTTGTATGTTTTCTCTGAAGGGGCTAGCTACAGTAGTTGTTCTATACTCTGCTGGGAACGGAAAGGAAAATAGGCCTCACATTCTAGCATATTTAGTTATTCAGTAGCTCCGTTTATCACTCGTTCTTCTCTGTCTCATCGGGGAACTATAAAGGGGCAGAGATATAAATTATCACTTTAACCGACCGCGAATGTCATAGATGGCAACTAAGGAGGATTGGTCATGGGACCGGGTAATCTTACAAATTGAAAAGCAAATAAAAAAATATTTGCTGCAAATGTCAACAAATGACAGCCATACCTCAGTCATACCAGATGGAAGAAGATCTTCCATTTAGGAAGTTCGTGACGATGTTCAGATAAAGCTCAAAGAACAAATGATGAGATGGAATTAACGTTTCAAAGCACTTCTAAATGTACTACTTTCACAATATGCCCCAGATTTTCGGCCATCACAAAAAAGGATTTCCATTTTAAAAGAGAAAAACCAAATAATCCCCCCATACATATAACAAGCCAAAAGAAGGTGTTACATTTTAATGTTAACAAATCCAAGAAAGGAAAAATTTATGAAACCCAAAACGTTTAAAATGGATTGAAAACCATTTGCCGAGATGATACTGTCAGAGGAAATCAAAGTAAACATTAACGTCTCCACTGAAATATCATATAAATTCGTCAGTAAAGTCTGAGAGACAGAAGAAATTGATGACATTTCAACTCGTTGCAATATAAAATAATGTAGACCTGGATGGCCTCAGAATAGTGTTCTATAAACTATGTCAGCGATTCAAAAGTGTTGTGATTCAATTTATCCCATCTCATTGTAACATCAACGGCAATGAAGAGGCTGACAGATTGGCAAACGAAGGTAGAAATCTACCTCAGCCTGGTGCAAGCATAACTTTCGAGGAGGCAAAGAATTTTATCAGGATCTATGGGAGCCGCGCTGGTGTAATGGTTACCATATTGCGCTGGTGATCAGGTGTTCAAGGTTCAAGCCCGGGAGTGTCCATTTGAAGTAGTGTCACCGACCGGGATTCTGTGTGGATGGGAAGGAGCGAAGCTCCTGACCGGGTTGGAAGGAAAGTTCATAGGCTCCCCAGTCTCTCAATGACATGTCATTGGGCCGAAGGGCTGAAAGCCCAAGTACCGCTGGTTAAGAAAAAAAAAATCAGAATCAGATACAGAAACAAATGGGATGTAGAGCATCCAGGTCACACACAAAATGACGCATACTACCAGCTCAACAGAAGAGAACAAGTGGTAATCTTCAGACTCCGCACTGGCCACAACAGATTGAGATACCATCTATTCAACAAGCTAAAGATAGGAACTACCGATCAGTGTAACTGAGGCACTGATAAAATGACTGCTGAACATCTGCTTCAAAGTTGCCCAATATATACGGGAACATAGAAAGTGCATATGGCCGACACGTGGAAAGATCTACGAAGATTCAAACTGACTACTGCTTTATTTGACAACATTCAAGTGGACGTCTGAAAGTGTACGAAGAAGAAGAAAGAATGGAGATTTGCAAAAATACAGACATTACAAATGGAATAATTTTAATAATCAGTGCACGAAGAAATATTAAGCAAAACCGTTCTTGAGGTATTAAAGGGAGCCATAGATAAACAGCTATGAGGAAAAACGTGCAGGTTCTCGGTGAAACTGATCATTTTCGTGCCAGATAGGCACTTTGGACAGACCTTGTAACTGAACTCACAACATGACATGAGATCTGTGGACTGTGATAAATGGTTCGATAGCTTGGACCGAGATCGTTCTAAATATGAAGCTCTCCTTAGGTTACTTTACCTAATCTCGAAGGCATGTGGAGATATGGGGTATGGGATTCTGCATGAGGGTTCGCTTGCATACCTTTACGAGATGCGAGCTAGAGTATGGTAGATATACTTTTCACACCACGGATCTTTAAATTTGCACGTGACCAGATTGTGTCGACTGCCGAAGGTGGCGCTTGATGAACTATGTTAAGTCATGATGACATTATCCCTTCATTATTCATCCACTCATGCAAACACATTTCAATCCCTTATTGACTCACTCATGCAAACACAGTCCATCCCTTATTGACTTACTCATGCAAACACAGTCCATCCTTTATTCGGTCACTTATTTACACTCACACATTCCTCCCTTATTAACTCGCTTACTTATTTATGCTAACATATTGGTTTGGTTTTGATTTTAACGACAATGTTTATTGCACACGGACAAATCCGTCAGTGCTCCGATCTTCTCCTTTAGATCACACAAGGAGGATCTCAGCACATGATACAAACTACATAGCACCGACGAGGGTCTTAGTGTGTGCATACAGGAATAAATATTTATGTAGCGGGTAGGTTTTCCTATGTTTGTGAACTTTGCCAGGGATTCGGCCGTATGGCCTACTTTTTCGATTTCCAACTTGCTCAAAGGATCTTCTATTTTTTTCGCCCTAATCCAAGAAGGTTACGCATCTGTTGCAGGCGTTTGCTCTATTAATTTGGGTCATTATTTATTGAACAATGTTCCATGTACTATGACTAAAGCAATTATAAATTTCTGGCCATTGCATTGCTTTTGATATGTTATTCTTTCATTCAGTTCTAGTGCATCGTGCCTTTTGATGGAAATTAGCGAATGCTGGGTGGAAGATTTCAAACAATACTTGAACTTTGCAATTCGATTGACTGGATAAGTCAATTCATTGAGTCCACACATTTTAATGTACAGTTTTACACGTCAAAGACAATCCACACATGTTGGTCATAAAAAGTACATATTTCAATAGATTGAATAGATATATCTGTATATCAGTCCTTGTCCAATAAAACGACTTACTGTAGGCAGAACGTCATAACTATATGTACGTGCGGTTGGGGCTTCCAACGGCCGACAGTGAGATTATGCGCCTGACAATACACATTATTATGGACTGTTAATTTATCCTTCCCTGAATTCAATTACGTACTAACCTTACTCATATTATCTCTTCACCATAACCATGGACTGACCCATGTCCATACTTGAATAAAATATAATTGTGCGGCAATACTATGCCCAACACTGGAAGGAGAAAGGACACGTCTTTACAGCTTGACGGTCAACACAAAAAGGGTCCCGTATCTTAGTCACCGAGCGTGACCTATCAACGCTACCACGTCATAATTCGCTCGAGTGTATAGCGTTCAATAGACCAAGAATTATTTACCTTAGATTATATTAAATGCTGTAACCCCTAAAATTGCACGCTGCCAACCTCTAGCAGACGACTGCAATGGAACTACCGTAACAGCATCCGACCTCACTACCTATGAGATAACGGACGAGAATAATATCATTAGGGCTGTCTGAAAAAAAATTTCCATCAAATATATTCTCTGTGCTGAGAACCGAACCCGGTACCGTTAAAATTAGAGGCGGATACCATGCCTCTTAGCCACTCCAACCCCAACGCTAAACAGTCCCTAGCTTAATGGCCCACTTACGCATTCACTCGCTCGTTCTGCTTTTCTCATTCACTGTGTCAGTTGCTCATACACTTTCTCTATTCATCACCTACCTACTAGTGTCACGGGTTGCCTCCCCTTTGCTCTGAAGTGATGGTCCAGCAATTGCCATAATCTAGAGTATCTAATGTGGGTCTTCAAAGGTATCTACCTTCACACAAGATTACTCTTGGCCGAGATACAGATAAAAGGATGATGGTGCTTCTACCTCGAGGGAGTTTTCACTAGATATTCAGAAATCAAAAACAATGCTGACAATGTCTTAGCACAGTTAACATTATCTGCCTGACAACTTTTGTGAAAAGATGTATTGTATGATTTAGCTCGTTCAAGCCCCCAACTGATTTAATTCAGTGAAATCTTAATTTAGCAGCTACGTTTAAGTGTATTTAAGGTGACTGATACATACGGGTGCAGCACACTCAAAAGGATTAAATCAACTATAAATTTGTATATATACAGATAACAAATTTAATAATCAGTTGTATATAACAGTGTAAACTGAATCATTCTTTTTTTAAGAAAAAGTTATCATCACAGGGTGATTGATATGGGTGGATTTAAGGCTGTCTTCTGGATGATGATAAGGCCACACTGTCTGATTACTATGGACGTTGCAAGTGTAAGTCCTAGTACGTGGTAACTCTTCAGCTCTGTCAAAATACCACCCCTATCGACACCAGGTATATTATAGTTGACGATGTAGGGTGTCTTATCTGGTTTTGTTGTTGTTGCTGTGTATATATATATATTAGCGAGGTAGTTCAGAGGTACAGCATATGAAGTATGACATGTGAAGTCATAAAAAAGGGTGAACTGCTTTGACGTTTCATCATTTATTTGGACGCCACAAATGACAGGTACGTTACATGAGTCATGGACATCAACAGTTCAATATATAATTCAGCATACTAAAGTTTTTGCATGGATCTGCATACATTCTCCAAGTTGATACAGATAATCCTAGCTGACGATAAAACCTCAGCTTCATCTCATAATTATTCATAATTATCAATACTCCTCTCTGATACTGGAAGACCAGATGTACAATATAAACCCATTACTGTTCGCACGAGAATGGCATACATGGAGTACAGGTCAAACTGACCTTTATAACATTCCTAAGTCTAACCCTCGACAAAAGGTACAATCGCTGACCTAGCGATGTTCATAGGACGTAGAACTGTTCCTCGGGCTTAGTATATCCCGTGTACATATAACTCGCAGGTATGAAAATACATGGGGTGTGACTTCTAGTAGAAGAACCTCTATCACTGTAATACGTGAGCGAGCAGAGATCGACCATTGTCAACATAATGTTAGATTATAGATTTGAAACATAAATGAGGTATTACCTTGTTTCGAAATCAACACCACAAAAAAAACACACGCCTCCAGGCGTTTTGAATAATCAAGGGAAGGACCTTCTTAGCTACACTAACTCACAAAAGGATTCCTAATTCCCTATTAACAAATCACAGAGACGCGCATAGCGTTCTGCTCGGCTCAAATCATCTCATCGAATCCCTGGGCGGAAAACGATTCTAACTTTCTTAAAGATAACGCATGCGCAGAACGCATACACTTGAGTAATAATCAACGAGACGATGGTTGAAGACCTTCTAGAAAGATTTTTGTAAGAAATCGTGCCTTATATGGACAGCAAAGAATCCTCGACACTGGTTTCAATCATTCTAAGAAACAGTTGACCGATACTACCATATAAGAAGAGTGACCAACACATCGTTCAAAAAATGGACCGATGAGTCCCGTCACAAGCAAAGGTAACCATCCTTGTAAAATGTAATCACAGTTAAACAAGAGTTATCTAGCTTAGACTGTGCGAAAAATCAAAGTGTACAATTCAGACAAGTTAATTACACAATGTCTTTAGAAAAAATTATACAATGTCTTTAGACAAAATTATACAATGTCTTTTGAAAAATTATACAATGTCTTTTGAAAAATTATACAATGTCTTTTGAAAAAAATTATACAATGTCTTTAGACAAAATTCTGTGCGTAACAGTGATGTTATGGATATTGAGGGAATTGTCTGAAAGTTCACTTGGCAGCTTTAAGTTTGTACTTAGCTGCCAGTAAGTTTGTTGGTCTCTGCTCCAGCCGAGGTTTGGTTTTTTGCAGGTTATGAACTGGTGCACTCTCGTCACTGGTCAAGTCTGGAGGTTATGACACGTTCCAAGAAATATCGGAGTAATCATCAAGTTGGTCCAGAGTCTTCAAGACCCGTCTGATGATGATGTCCAGCGTTGACAGCTGGCCACTTTTACCACTCACTTTGTTCCAGATACAGTACCCTCAACTGTTACCACCGACTAGTATTATACAAGAAGAGAAACAAATACTCTCCTGAGTATTAGGTTTCCTGACACACAATCATGTGCCCCCTTTTCATTCCACTATCCCATCTACCTCAGAACTTTACTCTCTCTGAGCAGTAATATTAATCCCAGTGAGCGAAAAAGATTCGTTACATTTATATTGAATATCTTTACATTTCCACTGGTTGAAAAGGTGAATCATGTAATAAGTATGCACATTTAGTTCTATCATCTTCCACTCCCTGCTCCATATGGATCTTAGGACTACCTCTGCTTTTGGTTCTCTATCAGAAAGCTGCATAAAGCAGTCACCAACTTTTGCAGAGGTGGTTCATTAAACCATCATTCTATATGCTGAGGTTGCCAGCCTCAGATGACTTGGACATCCATTAGCAATTTTCACATGTAAATAAATGCAAAATATAGAAATTTAAAATGTACAATTCACCCTAAAATCTCTTTAGGAATACTGACTCCTGGCTCAGAGAAATAGTTACGGCAACTGTTAGATGCCTCTTACATGCGGTCTAGGGTATTACTTTACACTAGGCTCCCACTCTGACTTTGTGTTTCAGATTCCTAGGATTCCGGCTTTCGTTGATAATATAAGTAGATTTTTCCTGGGATATAGGTCCACAAGCTGCTCAAACAAGGTCCGGTCCGATAAAGGGAATTCTGATCCGATTCTTTACTCTGGCTAGCTGGTTATTTTCTTGACGAGGTGAATTTCACAGTGCTCTAAACTGGCGAAAGTGTCAGATTATATTGCAACTTTCGTCCCACTCACGTAGTTGTTACTATCTGACCAGGCTCCAATCATAAGTGTTGTTTATAAAATCTAGAATTTCCCAACACATTGTATTAAACCATGCGTGTTATGATAACTTTCCTCATGGAATTTTCTGCTTGACTCATGCGTTTGTAAAATTCAAACGGTCACTCTCCGTATATGGAATTGTTATTTCCGTCAATTCTCGGTAATGATTACCACTATAACTTCTTACATCTATCTTGCTTATAACAAGCTTGTCCAGATGTTGATTCAGGTGTTTCTGTAATATGCCACCAGATCGATAACCGACAGGCACTTCCTATGCAAACAAAACTCAGTGCGTTATTACTCGATAATGACTTGTCGCCAATCTGGGTACATCAGTACTGCCGGAGAGGAAAAGAGAGCGAACAAAATTATGTGACACTAGATCGTCACATGATACCCACTAAGGAAGTATAGCTGATAGTATTACAAGGCAGTCCGTATTCTGGAATTCACATGATAAAAAAATAGAGGCAGACAACACCCCCCCCCCCTTTTTTTTTTTCTTAAAAAAAAAACGCGGAGAAAGAAAATTTAAAACAGACATGAAAGGGACACAATTAAAAGATAATAAACGAAGGACACGGGACATAAAGATTTATGGAAGGTATATGTTTCACCGCACTAGCTTCCTAGCTCGGTGGTCCATGGTTTAATCCCCAGTTGAGGTGGGGTTTGTTAGACCGCAAACCGAGCCTCATGAATTGGGTACCAGTGCAATTCTGGAAAGGTTAAGGCGGCCGGTGTGATGCTGACCACATCACCCCTAGTGTGCCGATAGTCAAGAAAATATGGGCCTAACACATATTTCCCAATAAACCTCAATGGGCGTGTAACGGTATCCCGTATATGTATAAGCTGAAGTGCAGAGAACAGCAGCATTTATAATTTTTTTTTTTAAATTAAAGATTTATTGTCCAAACATTTCAATTGTTTCTAGCGGATGGCCATCTCAATTACACGGAGTTTGCCAAAATGATGAAAGAATTCATGAACACCCAAAACTTTCCCTTGGAAGATATGTTTATCTTCTTCGACATTGATGAGGATGGATACATCACGCTGGAAGAGTTTGCTAAATCCATGAGGTGTTTAGGTGAGGAAAAACGTATGCGCATTTTTGATTGGTTAATTAAATTTTCATCATTCTATGACAGGCTAATCATTTTCTTTTTTACAACTCATTTTACCTCTGCGATTCGTTAATTATTTTGTCAAGATACATATCTCAGTACCTGATTTCTTCACCTGGATTGATGATTACATAAATGATCACTTTTTCATTGATTCGAAAATGTATTAGTTATGATAGGCATACTATTTTCGCGTCTACTGCGTGCTTTTAAGGCAAATAGATTTATTATTAATGTCGCGATAGGTTTGTATGTTATGAATTAAAGGTATCCTGGACAAATAGATGTATCAAATGATACCAGGATAGTGCCAGATAAGAGACTGGTCTTATAAGCAATACCCCCTTCTCTGAAAAGAGCAAGGGCGTATAGACATCAAAGTGGGGTCAAGCTATGTAAGATGATGATGATGATGTAGTACTCTGAGTCCCTAACTGCTACCTCTCCTGATCCCACAAAGATTAATGATTAACTGTGTTGTTTTATTTGGCTAATTATCTATGGGTAATTTAAATTATAATAGGTAGTAAATTCCAATACAGAACTTAAACTTTAATAAAATTATCAAGCAAGACTGAATGAAATTTATTTACAATTTATTTGTCCTGAACCTCAATATCTTTTCAGGTCAGGAATACTCAAAAGAACTGTAATATTATTTACAAATTCAAAATAAATAAACTGGAAAGACTCTTCCATCATGAATAAAATTGATTAAAGTCCTACCAAGTTCACTCTCTGTCTATCTTAATATTTTATTCACTGTCTCTGACTTGTAGAAGTTGCACTAGTTATTAGCGTCCTTGTATTCATCCTAAAGGGTATAGTAGTTTATAAGTGTGAAAATTTGGTGAGCATCTTGATTTGCTGTGCAGTGGACCCTAAGGTTCACTTATCTGTAGATGCTGCTGATCTTCACTCAACAAGTCAGGGCCACACGACTTGCAACTTCTGGATGAGAAATGCTGGGTCTAGCTCTTAGTTTATGTAGAGCTCTCGCCACCAAACAAACTTCCTCAAGAGTGAATGCAGCTAAGTGGTAATGTCGAGACAGAACCCTCAGGCAATAATACTCAAGCTGAGACTGGCCTCGATGGGAATCTAGTTCTGTTAACAGGTCAGAACGGCAAAAGACTTGGCATGCACAGTCCGCTAGATTTTCCTACAGCTTGGTTTGAATTTCAAAATAGTGGCGGCTCTCCTGATTCCCCCTTTCTATATATAGAGCTAGAAAGGACCAATCGGAGCCCAGTCCAAATTTATTTTTAAGAATTAAAACTTAGGCATATTTCAGCCTGCTCGTATAAAGTGATTAAGTTTAAATATTTTATATTACAGTTATTATTGGACCGATTTCTATTATTTAAAATGTTAATTAAACGGCCAATTGCTCTCTATCGTTCTATATGGATATTCGTTAGCTATTTCCTTGCATTCCAATCTAGGTAATTTTTAAGTAATTAAATCGGGTACTACCCTGATATGAAAATATCACTACAATCAATTTTTCGCTTTAATTAACTTACTTTTATGAGATCGGCTTGGTACCTATTTATTAAGTGATATATCAGGTGTATTAATAGCTATGTATTTATTTTTATTTCTCGCTATTCTTTAAGAAATAAAATAACTACTTCCCGTTAAAAACACCGAATAGGCCCTTTCTGCCTACTATAAAAGGTTTCTTTATAGACACTAGAAAAAGGAGCGCTCTGATTGGCCATTATTTTTGGTCTATTTGTTCTAGATGTGAGCGCGGAAATTATGACCGTGTTGTTTATACAGATTAAAAATTACGACAATTAACATCTTTTATTTAAGATGACCTGAGATTTGTATATTTGTCTGGTTTCAAATTTTTAACGCTTAAAATCTCTACGTTCCACTCATTGCAGAGAGGTGACACTAATCTACGCAGCTGCCTTTCTTGGTACATATTAGTTTAACAACGTTTGACCAGATTGACCAGGACAATTTTATACAATAACTGAAACAGTGTTAAATATGGCGGGAATACCTCCATTAAAGTAAAGAAAGCTAATGAACTGCAAAAATACATTATATTTCATATTATTTTTATTTTTAAAATTTTAATTTATTATTATTATGTCATTATATATGAAGAGGCCGGCGTCGGATAATGAATGGTGATGTGCCGATTAAATTAATGTGTTTCTTCGAACAACTAGGTCAGCGAGTTCCTTTTCGTTTAAAACACAGATCTATTAATGACTTAAAGCAGGGGTCTGGAACCGGTCAATCTTGATCTAGCGGTAGATCCCAAGGCATTATTTGGTAGATCTCTAGGTGACGGATGGTAGAAGAGTTGTTCATCATCATCATCATCATCATTCCTTTTCGTTCCCTGTGGAACATAGGGCAGAAACAGATGCTCTCCATCGATTTCTATTCTGGGCTGTCTTTTTCAGCTGTGCTCAATTCATTCCTATTTCCCCAGCCTCCTCTTCAACAGTTCTTCTCCAAGTTCTCTTTGGCCTCCCCGGTCTTCTTTTCCTCTGTAGGTTCCAGTCAAGGGCAACTCTGGCTGTGCTCGATTTTCTCTTCTGAGTGTATGTCCTATCCATTCCCACTTTCTTACCTTAATTTCTGTTTGTATTGGCCGTTGCCCGCATCTTTTCCTTAGCTCTATATGTGTTATTACATCTGGCCATCTTAAACGGAGGATCCGTCGGAGACATCAATTTACAAATGTCTGTAGCTTGGAGCTTTGAGACATGTCATGTCTCTGAGCCATACAGCAAGACTGACTTCACATTTGAGTTAAAGATTCTGATTTTGCTCTCTCTGGATATACGAGGGGCGTTCAGAAAGTAATGCACCACATCGTTTTTCTCAGGAGCTGTTTATTCAAAAAGCATGAAATCTATACACAATATACATGGATATGTCATTTAACATCGGTATTATTCAACATAATCCCCATCAACCAGTACGGCTTTATGCAAGCGCGAAACAAGTGCATGTATTCCTAGCCCGTACCAGATTTTGTCTTGATCATGTAGCCATTTCTTCGCTGCATGAATCACTCCTTCATCATCTTCAAACCTTGTCCCACGGAGTGCATCTTTAAGTGGACCAAATAGATGAAAATCAGAGGGTGCCAAATCGGGACTATAGGGTGGATGGGGTAGTACAGTCCAACCCAATTTGGTGATTGCTTCCCGTGTTGCCTGACTTGTGTGAGGTCGCGCTTTGTCGTGAAGGAGAAGCAGGTCTGTTGGATTCTTGTGCGGCCGAACTCTGCGAAAACGTTGATTGAGTTCTTTCAATGTCTTAATGTAATCTTGCGAATTGATTGTCTCTCCTCTTGGCATAACGTCCACAAGAATCACACCTTCAATGTCCCAAAAGACAGTGATCATGACCTTTCCAGCTGAAGGAATTGTCTTGAATTTCTTTCTTCGTGGTGATTGCGGATGATGCCACTCCATTGACTGTCTTTTTGTCTCAGGTTCAAAATGATGTGCCCAGGTTTCGTCACCTGTAACGATCTTAGCCAAAAAGTTCTCTCCATCAGCATTGAAACGCTCCAACAATTCAGAAGAAATTGCTTTCCTTTGCAATCGGTGGTCATTTGTGAGGCTTCGAGGAACCCATCTTGCGCAAACCTTAGAAAATCCGAGAGTTTTTATAACTGCATTTGCACTACCAATGCTGACTGTCAGCTGTAAGGCCAATTGTTGAGTAGTGATTCGCCTATCAGTAAGAATAATGCCCTCAGCGCATTTCAACATTTCTGCGTTGGTGACTGTGGCAGGACGTCCACAGCGCGGCCAATCAAGCAGCTCCGTATCTCCACTTCCTGATTCTTTGATTCTCTGAACCCAGCGACTGACTGTACTCCTGTCGACTGCAAAACTTCCATACACATCACATAGATGCTTGTGAATGTTCACAACAGTTTCCTTCTCTGCAACGAGAAATTCTATCACAATTCGCTGCTTATAAAGCAAGTTGCTAACACGCTCCATTTCAACGGTTTAGGGCAGCCGTATTATTTGGCCGGTTGCGGTGCAATTTGGCGCACACAATTGGCACATGCCATATTTGAAGTGTGCAAAATTTCATGCTTCTATCTTCATTATTAGCTGAGAAAAACGATGTGGTGCATTACTTTCTGAACGCCCCTCGTATAACACATAAGGAAGGGAAACCCGAGGCCTGTAAACAATCAATAAATATTAGACAAACATAAAGGTATGTTTTCAGGCACTCGTAAGAAATAAAGAAGTAGAACACTAGACAACAGAAAAACAACAGACGTGAGAGGACTCGAACCCCGGAAGGAAGGTCGCACGGAAGGTCTGGGGTTCGAGTCCTGGGTAAGCTACGTCTGTTGTTTTTCTGTTGTCTAGTGTTCTACTTCTTTATTTCTTACTGCCTGAAAACATACCTTTATGTTTGTCTAATATTTATTTATTCTCTCTGGATATAGCTGAGGAGTTCCATATTGGACGAAGGGCATTAAAAGCGAATCTGGCTTTATTTATCTTTGAGCAGACATCACCAGCTGCCCCCCCCCCCCCCTCCTTTGTCAAGAAGAATTATTAACCTATGTAAATTTCAGACTAGCTATCTCTCGCCTGCACTTAAAAGAGCAGTATCCTTCTGGTTTAAAAGTGCTTTCATCACATTTACAGTGAATAACCCACAAGCTAGCTGAATAATATTCACTTTGTTCGGGAACTGTTTAAGACAGAAAGCTATCTTTTCTTTTGTGTGAAGTGAGCATTCGGTCACATATTTAGTTTTAATTGTCCACCGCTCGGATTATGTGATTACAGGAAGCAGATCGTGCGTCAGAGATACAAGATACATATAGACTGAACATATTCCTAATTCCAGATACTCTGAAACCTGAAAATACACACGACTTTATTAAGACAGATCTTTAGAAAGCTCAGTGTTTCCAAAGTAGACACTCACAGCTCCTGGGCTACCTACTCCTGACGTAAAGACTACAGATAGTCTGACATGAAATTGTTTATTAACGATTTGTTTTCTTAATTCAGGACTTTGTTTTCTTGATTCGAATTATATTTGTTTCGTTAATCTAGGTGTTTAGCAGAAATTACCCATGGCATATTTTTCAGTTGTATTTTTGATCTTTTATTTAGCCCAATGCCTAAAGCTTCTGCCAGTTGAGTACAACTGTTTTATGTTGTGCCTCATTTATCAAAGCCATGGCATATATGACCTTCTGTATGTCTTGCAAAGTTTAGCATCACCGCCTTTCAGCTCCACGAGAAGCATAGGCTGTCAACAAACTTATGCCACGTCTTCCTGTCCTGTGTCATCGGCTCAAGATATTTTCATATCTTCTTCATCCATTCCCAGTCTGTCGCCATCTCTTTTCTCCGTGTCTTCTTTAGTCTCTTTCTATCTCTTTTACTCTCGGAATTCTAGAACAAGGACTGTCTTGTAATGCAATCAATGTTTCTTCCAAGTGTGTCCAATGCGTCCCCAGCTTCTTCTTCTCATCTCTTGTTCAACTGGCACTTGTCTGCTTCTTCTCATCAGTTCAACATTAGTGATCTTGTCATCAGTTCAACATTAGTGATCTTGTCATCAGTTCAACATTAGTTATCTTGCCATCAGTTCAACATTAGTGATCTTGTCATCAGTTCAACATTAGTGATCTTGTCATCAGTTCAACATTAGTGATCTTGTCATCAGTTCAACATTAGTGATCTTGCCATCAGTTCAACATTAGTGATCTTGTCATCAGTTCAACATTAGTTATCTTGTCATCAGTTCAACATTAGTGATCTTGTCATCAGTTCAACATTAGTGATCTTGTCATCAATTCAACATTAGTGATATTGTTGTAGTGGTTTTTGGTGTTATTGTATGGTTGTTATGTTACCTAGTGTACTGTATGAGGTCAGCTGTGAAGGCTCCTGAGATAAAAGTTTATGTGAATTACAGAAGGCCCTTCTTACTACCACTACGACCTCAAACAGACCTATGCTACTATCATGAATGTTCGCTACGTTAAAAAAGTCTAGGGTACTGAAATGTAATGTGTAGTAATATAATATACAGACACACACATGTAATTAATAAGTCTAATAATATTAATAAACTCTATAACACACTGAACTAACTCTGGTTGTTTTAGTTTAAATTTTAACAATTTTTTAAAATTTATTAGTTCTGAACCAAGTTTTAGTTTGGTCAGAACATATGAAATGATATGGATTTATCAATGAAATGCATAAATATGTGGCATAATAAAATGTAATTTGTGTACATAGGTATATTATAAGAATGTTTACTATTACTCTTATCTATACTGTCTTTGGGAGAACTAGTACTGGATGTTTCGTTGGAGTGGCGTCATCACGCCCAATCTGTGACTACCAAAATCATTGTCCATTGACTTATGAACTGAAGTAAATGTTTTATTTCTCAATATTTCTGTCTTTATTTGATGGTGGAATAGTTGTGAATTTCCAGCAGGCCAGAATTTCACTTATCTCGCCTGTGATGATCTGATACAGGATTCTTGTGGCCCACTCCTCTCCGTAGCTGGAGTACAATGTTAGGCTGCACCGACACAAATGTTAGGCGGCACACACATCTGCTTGAGTTATCTTATACATAAGCATTTGGCACCTCTTTAGTGCCAAAACAGAAACTCACAATTCTGAAACAAATGTTTTGTGCCATGTGTCAGTACTCTATCTACTGAGCCACTCTTACACACAACACTACACAACAACATTACACAGACTGGGTCAGATCTCTCTGACCAACATAGCACATCTTACCCAGTTGTTTTCACATAGTACCAGTTCCCCAAGACTGCATTGCATCTGAGATATGTTCAATAGTTTCCTCTTTTATTCAATAAGATAGGTGATATGTTCCCACTGATCTCAATAATTGATCCGCCTTCCATAGTCTTCGTTAGGTGTCCCTATAGTATTTGTTTGTCTCTAGACCCTGAACTGCGGCTGGGGACCTAGAGCAAGCACTTACTTGTCGTAATCATTTTTCATGATATGGCAGTATCAATCACTCAAAATATTAAAATAAACAAGATAAATGCTTTCATTCTTACCAGAATTCAGAATTGAGAACACAGTTAATACTAGCAAAACTCAGCTGAGCTGCTGGCTAGAGTATGGCGTCCCACTAAATTGTATGTAATATTCCTTGGAAAACACCACTAGCAGTTAATGACTGTGTTACTGGACAGACTTATGTCGAATGGCAAAAATGTGCGTCTCTATCCCTCTAATATAAAAATGCGTTGGCCAATCAGATCAGAAGACTAGCTTTTCAATTCAAAATTTGAAAATAAAGTTAAAATTACATCTTAATTTCTCAAAGGTACGTCGGTCACATTTTATCTTTTCCCCAAAAAGTCAAAAGTACATCTCAATTTTTAAAATGTACGTCGGTCACATTTTATCTTTTCCCCACAATTTCACTTGTTTTCTGGACTAACACATGTAAAAACTGTACGAACCTGCTTCCTAAGTTATTTTTAGCTACAATCTCCCGACATTGCCTCGCTAGTTTATTACAGTATGAAATTTGCATTTTCTTGTCTCAAGGACGCAAAATTGAGACTTTAGTGAAAGTATGCACAACAATACTGTTCGCTAGTCTGATAGGAACAATACGGTCTTTCGTCAATATCTTCCTTGTTATCTGTCCGTCTGTATAATTAAAAGTATATTATTTCTTTGCTTAAGATGGGCTATCAAACTAGCTAGGTTTTATTTTCATAACTTTATTATTAAGAAAAAACCTACTTTTCCCAAGGTTAGTTTTTGAAATCAGTTTTTGAACGTTCGTTCACGCGGTTGCCGCTATATTCAAACTATAACGTCAAAGTACCGTAAATCGTCAAAGAAACGTCTGTCTCTGACAAGAGCTAAAGTCGTTTTCTGTCCATTTCCTTACATTGTGTCAACTAGTGGCGTGATTTTTTTCTACAAATTGCGTCTTTTTGCCTTTCTAGATTCAAACACGTGTTCAGACCGTCATAATGATTTTTATCTCCTTTTCCCTCCCGTCTACAAGGGTACCGTTTCGTCTGCATGTTTAACTAGTTAGTTTCAATGGCGGTAGGAAATGCTGGCATAGGCGAGCATGTCTCCTAGTATCTTACGCATTATTTTTATCCCTACATGTTATCTTTCCCGTTTTCTTTATAATTGGAGATATTTTAACGTTGTATCATGGCAAATTCATCACACTTGTCATCAGTTCAACATTAGTGATCTTGTCACCATTTCAACATTAGTGATCTTGTCATCAGTTCAACATTAGTGATCTTGTCATCAGTTCAACATTAGTTATTTTGCCATCAGTTCAACATTAGTGATCTTGTCATCAGTTCAACATTAGTGATCTTGTCATCAGTTCAACATTAGTGATCTTGTCATCAGTTCAACATTAGTGATCTTGTCATCAGTTCAACATTAGTTATTTTGCCATCAGTTCAACATTAGTGATCTTGTCATCAGTTCAACATTAGTGATCTTGTCATCAGTTCAACATTTTAGTGATCTTGTATTAAAACTTTAATCCTGCTATTCTACACAAGCACCCATTTATGAAAGTATGTAGTTTTTTGTTACTTTTTTTTTGTTGGTTGGGGGGGGGAGTGGGGTTATTGTTGTTTATTGTTATTTGTGTTTCAGAGTTATACAATAGTTCTGACTTGACACTTGAATAGAAGATTGTGATTTCTGTGTTGGATCTGTTTTCTTGTTATCTTCACATATTTCCAAATGCAATGAAATCTGCTTTTGCCTTTTGTATTCCTGTTTTTAAAATGATATCACTGTCTGTCCCTCCAACTGTGTTTATGTCGCTGCCAGTATATGTGAATGATTCTACATCTTGTAGTGGTGTTTCTTCAAGTGACATCTTGTAGTGGTGTTTCTTCAAGTGACATCTTGTAGTGGTGTTTCTTCAAATGACATCTTGTAGTGGTGTTTCTTCAAGTGACATCTTGTAGTGATGTTTCTTCAAGTGACATCTTGTAGTGGTGTTTCTTCAAATGACATCTTGTAGTGGTGTTTCTTCAAGTGACATCTTGTAGTGGTGTTTCTTCAAGTGACATCTTGTAGTGGTGTTTCTTCAAGTGACATCTTGTAGTGGTGTTTCTTCAAGTGACATCTTGTAGTGATGTTTCTTCAAGTGACATCTTGTAGTGGTGTTTCTTCAAGTGACATCTTGTAGTGGTGTTTCTTCAAGTGACATCTTGTAGTGGTGTTTCTTCAAGTGACATCTTGTAGTGGTGTTTCCTGTGTTTATTCTCATCATCTTTGTTTTATCCCTGTGTATTTGCAGACCCACTTGCCGTGACCTCTTGTGGAGTATTTTCATCTTAACCCTTTGTGACCAAAGAACTTCAAATGAGCACACAATTTTATTCTTTATTCGTGTTTCTAAGACTGAATATGTTTATAGTTTATCTTTTTATATAAATTTGAAAGCCGTTCATCTGTTAACGAAATGACTCATATTTGACTCAATGGGCATTGATGTTTTATTATAAAATTATCATAGAGTTATATGTGGTGCGTCGTATATGGGCCGGTGGGCCTAAAGTGATAACATAACATTGACTTAAAATGTATGACATTGTGTAATCACTCAGGGGTTGAAATGACCGAGAAAAAGGCCAAAGAAGTCTTACCGGAACATTTCAAGCCGGGTACCGAAAAAATCGATTTCGAAAATTTCGTCCAGATAATGAAGGATTACATGCAATGAGCACAGACACTGGGTTTCGATCAGTACGACCAGCATTGGTGTTGTACAGAATATGTTTGCCAGGGCGGTAGATTCCACATTAAACGGTTCCTCTCGTTCTTACTTGTGTTCCTCTTTTACTATTTCATGTTATGATGCTTTTTGTATTCATGTTTATAAATTTCGAGAGAGCAATACTCAATAAAACTATAAAGTACTACAAACAACAATATGAGACACGTGAAAGCTATCCAAAAAAAAATGTAGTAGACTTTAAATAGTCAAGAAGTAAGCAGACAACTAATTCTAGTGTAAATTGTCATCACCAAGAGCAATCAATTATAAATAACAACATGTAATTGGATAAAACACACAATGGAAAATAATATTTAATTTCAATAAATACCCTAATTATAACCGACAGCAAGGTTGAATAATTGTCGCGAGGTGGTCCTATTTTACATCGTTATTCTCTTTTTGTTTCTCCTCATAATTCTCTTTTTTTTTCTCCTCATAATTCTCTTTTTGTTTCTCCTCATAATTCTCTTTTTGTTTCTCCTCATAATTCTCTTTTTGTTTCTCCTCATAATTCTCTTTTTGTTTCTCCTCATAATTCTCTTTTTTTTTCTCCTCATAATTCTCTTTTTGTTTCTCCTCATAATTCTCTTTTTTTTTCTCCTCATAATTCTCTTTTTATGTCCCGTATCAGCTCTTTCATTTAATTATTTTTTAAATTATCGCTCGCAAGCACACCTTTTTTTACATTTTAGTTTTAATATTGTCACGATTAGATATAATTTTAGTAACGTCTGCCTTTCACAGATAACTTAATACTTTATATCAATAAAATTGTTTCCCACATTTGGTGTGACATCTGAACTGATTGGCATGAGTCTTCGAACAACTGCAGTCTGGGCTGAGACCTGGAGTTGTTTATATTACGTAGGTAGTCTGCTCTTTACGTGACGTGTCAACATCTTAATCTCCGTTCTCTTACAATAACGAAAATAAATGCACAATTAAAAGCTACCGCCTGTACCATGACTCATATCTCCAAGAGAGAGAGAGAGAGAGAGAACTTTCCGGGCACGACTTAAATCTACTATAGGATACATTTCTATGAAACTTTAGTGGTGAAATGGGTATAGTTGCAGGTTTGAGGACTGTTTGGTGTATGGGAAAGCCCTCATTATTTTTGCCTCGCAAAATACGGAGCAATCAATAAAAATATATTGCCTGGGTGGAAGATCACGCCTTTTACCTTGCGTGACAGGCTTGAGACTACATATAGACGCGCAGCCTTATGCCTGCTAAAGTGGACGTAAGTTACTGAAAGATAGGCGGCTACAAGAGTTTCCCATGTTTGCTCACACACTGAACGAATTGGACTACTGTTTCCTGAAGCACGTTATACAAAGCGACTAATATAAGATTGTGCATGGGGTGGATTTCTCATCGTGCAAAACAATGGCCACAGAAAGCATCACTGCTGCGAGATCCTATGAATGTTTCGTGCAGGCTTACTACAAGGGCAACAGCTGCAGTTGTCGTTCCATGCATGTGGAGCTGAAAGAAAAACGATTATGATGATGATATTAAACCATATATGTAATTTTAATGCACTGATATAACGGAACGGACCACATCAAAAGGTTTCGCTATTTTCTGAATCGAAAAATTAAAGGTTTGGTCAATACGATATCATTACGACACTGAGGCTACAGAAACATGGTATTACAGAGATAGTGTTTCGACAGCAAGAAAAAGTAGTCCTCGTATACTAATTTTCTAAGTCCTGTAACGTAAAGTTCCCGCCAGCCTTTCGGAAAATACGGAAAGGCGAGCTATGCACCGACGCATGCTTAATTAAACAGCCAATGAGAGAGTATTCAGGCTTTACGACTGTATCATGGTGCATGTTGCTAAACGACGGACAGATAATCTTGGAATCATATAATATAGTAATTCCCGCCGTAAGTACGTCGGTTGGTCACACCATGCGCACCGTCTTTTGCGCACTTTTCTATTTTCGAGAGAGTACATTTACTTTCAACCACAGCTAAGGGGTGCAACTGTGGTTGAAAGTTAGACAATAATTGTTTTGTTTCCATTATAGCACTCTCCCGAAAATAGAAAAGTGCGCAAATGACGGTGTACATGAACAGTTTGATTATGAAAAGAAGCCAACAACACAATTGATAAACAGTACATGAACTGGAGACAGGAAGGTGCGGAGATGCAGATTAAATCAACAGACAATCAATACTCTTCTGTCCAGTTTCATTCGGGAAACGGATTTAACTCATCATTTTCTTAAAAATAACCTTAAAATGTAAGGTTTTGATTGTTTCTTCAAGACAAAATTTTAATTTAAAGTATTGCAGACTCATTATTATGGATCAAAATGATATAAATGGCTGCAATTAAAAACCTGTCAATTTTTATGGGTTATTGCTAATCATAATATAATTCTATATGAAATTCACAAGTGAGGGAATCACCTAATTATTCTGAGACGAAAAACGCAAGCAATCAGAAGTGCGAAAAAAGCCAATAAAACGCAGAAGAGTGAAAGGGAGAAACTCATCAAAATGAAGGGAAAAAAAAAAGATTCAACTAGACATAGTAAACCAATCAGATTGAACGAGGGAGATCCAATCAAACTCAGGCACAGTCATATCTTACGGAGTGTGAAACTGTATGTACGCCTTCTTCAAATTCAATTCTAGACTCTCAAAATTTCACTCAAGATGTTATAACTGAGAGGACGACCAGCGGACTGACCCACACTTGTAGAAGCCACGTAGCCACAGTCAATAGCTGAGAAAAGTCAAGCTGACCTGCTTTATGAGCCGACTTGCATTGTGATATGCTCAGATCCGTAATAGTGTGTCTGAATGGTATGTTAAACTTGTATTGATAGTTAGGTTACAACGTATCTTAATGTCGTCTAAATTTATGTACTATTTAACATTGATGTTATGATTTGCTTTGATTTATTTGCTTGTATCTTATCTTGGTACTCATAAAACTAAGCTGACAACTGAAGTTGGTCTCCAGCCGAAAATAACCTGAACCAATCCCGAACAGCATTGACTCATCTAGAGCCCTTATCATGACTGCTCAGTACTAGCTATAAGAGCTAACAGTCCTTTTCAGAGCATATCTTTTAAATGTTGGGTATAAAAAAGTTCTTCTTCTTTTTCTTGTTCCTCTTTTTCTTTCTCTCCTCCTTCTTCATTGTCCACAGCCTCATGACTATGTTGTCAAAATAAGGATTCTGATCAATAGTGGCCCGTCATCATCGAAGGATCGTCTTGGTTTTAGACAACAGATACTATAGTCCAGTGCATATGTTTGCAGGTTCCTACCCCACAGAGAGTCGCAACCAATCATTTAGTAAGCAGCATACAAGAATGCAGAGTGTGAGCAAAGGATAACCTCTGCATCGCTTGGTAGTAGCATCGTGTCTACCTGTCCAGGTGAACTAACTCTTTTAGAAAGTCTACACCTGATCAATGATGTGATGATATCCGATATTTCACCGATCAAAATATAGCATCTAGTAGTTTGTAGGTATAAAATAACATAGGTATTACCACACCACCAAAAGACTAGTTTTATTTCTTGGTTCCTAAAGGGTTAACGCGTAAAACGCCGATAGTTGAAAATGCCAATGTGACGTTACAGACTTGCAAGCCTTACCCAAAATGCATGCGTGAAAGTTAGTGTAGTTGGAAATCGTGTATTTCTTGGAAAAGACAAGGGAGAGAACGGGGGAAATGCATAGACCCTGTTTGAATTTCTAAACTGAAACTAAATGGCCTAAACGAGCGATAGGAAAAATAAAGACTAGAAATGAAGATTAAAATGCTACTAATTAGTTGTTAAATATATAATATGCGTTAGTCTAAATATTTTAGCCTACTGTATAAGAAAAATATGTTATTT
Source organism: Oreohelix idahoensis (assembly GCA_024509875.1). Taxonomy (NCBI): domain Eukaryota; kingdom Metazoa; phylum Mollusca; class Gastropoda; order Stylommatophora; family Oreohelicidae; genus Oreohelix; species Oreohelix idahoensis. Next base: position 101,849 of record JAMPIV010011868.1, read on the forward strand.
GAATAAATATACAGGAAAGACGAAAAGGGAAAAAATAATAGCTAGACGTGTGAAACCTGATGCATTAGATGACAAAACGGTAGAATAAGTAAATATTTTCATTCTGGATTAACATGACTTAGATAATACTAGCGATATGGTAGAATGAAGACATATAAAGACGTGCCTGGGATTTCTTTACTGAAGCTAGCCATATTGAGGCCATAGAAAGGGGTGTCTCCTGATTTGAAAATTGTAGGTTAGCTTTTGAAAATAAACGCGTAGGAACGGAAGTCACCTGATTGGTTGAGGAGCATAACTAAGAAAGTGAAATAAATACTCAGAAAGACGAGCGTTCCTTGCCACTTTCAATTTAAACTTTCATATGTAAAGTTAATAACGTTTACAGACAAGTGTGATCAGATGCCTTCGCTGTTCTGTTATTCAGCAGGAGATCTTGTGTGACCATTTATGGCCTGTAATTAACTTACATAGTGAAAAAAATTCGATATTTCGGTAAGACCAACATTTATATAATTATTATTGTATTTGAAAATGTGTTTGCCATATTGATTATGAATGAATATTTGAAGGGGAGAGTCCCAGTCGTACAAGTGCCATTTCAACATGTTACGTACACTCATTAAATGGGGTTAGATAATCTTATAGCTTCATGTAAAAGCCCTACAGCTTTGCTTGTACTTTGGGAGATAAAAGAACATATAAATTTATATAAAGAGTAAAGTTAACATCAAACTTTGTGTTGTTTCACCGAGTTGCTAAGAAAGATATTATCATTGTGGGGAAAGAACTTAATAAAATCCTTGCAGTTTTACTTAAAAGTTGGGATAAAGAGAGATTAATAAGGGAAAAGACTTTAATGAATAATGTTCAAGTATAGCCAGAAAATCACTGGCCATCTTTATGTAATCCATGTTATTACCTGAATGTATTTATGAAATTATAATATTGTATTAGGACTAGGAAGAAAAAAAAAAAAAACAAAACATATGTTTGAGATATTTAATGATACTAGAGCACACTACCCGAGGGGGAAAATAATTATTTATGTATTATGTTCTGATTTTTGATTGGTTGATATCTGTAAAACTGTTACAAATGGAGATAGGTCAGAATATTATTTTGAGGGGAAATTAATCCTCTACTTCCAGAGTTTCTGGGTGTGAAACTGAAGTGAGCCAGTCACGTTGTTGTTCAACCCTGGTAACTGTTCGAGGCCATATGATTTGAGGGCCCTACCTTATCTTGAATCCTGAAAGCTGAGCAGTGCTGTGAGGAGGAAGATTTATAACCAGGACATCGCAGAATTTTCGACACCTATCTTAAGATAAGCCCTGTGTTTTGGGGCCTTGTGAATTCACTGAACTATTCTCCACAATTTGATATTTCAACCAGATTAAATAAAATGATGACAGTAGTGATTCCCCAAAATATGTGCTTTAGTTTGGACTAGAGTATTACAACAAGAACACTTCCTAGTCAGAAATAAAAGGACTTTAGTAGTGAAACTAGATTGTGTGTAACTGTATATAAATGTTTAATCTTAATGTTTTTTATGAATCAACTCAATTATACTTAATACATTTGAAAACAATTGTTCAGACCAAAATTCAATAGGGGGTTGTTTACTTAATTGTTTATTAACCTTAAAGTGTGGTTGTTGTTATTTTCTGCACATGCATTGCATATACCCTAGACACGTAGCTACACAACATCCATACATTATAACATATAAATTGGGGATAACATACATAGCGGGTGGTAGTCATTGGTGGAAGCAAGACAGGTTTCCTGACATATAGTTAAAAGGTAAACTTCCTCAGGAGCTAGCATAGCTGACTTCACATCTGCTACACAAATATATATATAAGTAATATCGACCCACCACAAATGACAGAAAGTCCGTAAAGGAACTGAAGAAGGGCGTACTGTTTCATTGAAGAAACACACCCAAAAGTCACAGAAAATGGCCGATATGAAGCTAAGAGACATTGACAATTTACTCATTTCCACCTTGTGATTTCGTAAATACCTACCTGCAGCTTGTACTAAATTTCTATTTTAATTATTAATATGTACTGATATATTTTATAAATTGCAGTTGATTTATTTTGTTTAAATTCCAGTTACAGTTATAATTTTTTATTCGCGTGTGGAATTCAAAGAATATATTTATTTTTAAAGTCGGTAGAAATAATCAAAAAGCTGCATTGCACACTAACTATTATAGAGACACCCTTGGAGCATAGGATAGGTCTAGCGAGAAGGTGACCTACTTCACAGCTCATTTCTACAGCTACCATCTAGCACTGTGCAGTTATCTACCTGGCTTGTCCTGTACCATCCCTACCACTAGTTAACTAGTTCTCTTCTCCGTTTCTGGGAAATGTTATTTTACTATTTAACTTCCATCTCGCCACAGTGCATTGGCCATTAACCACAAGTCCTAATAAGTCTTACTACAAACATACAATGATGTTGACATGGAATGGGAAAAGAAAGAAATGACCATTTGAGAATTAGTGCCGTCATCAGGCAATGTGGCAAAAAGATCGCAACATAGTTACTTCCCGTCGTGTTTTGGCGGGTTAAGTGCTCGGATTTGAATTGTTGTGGTGAAACTGAAAACTGGTTTTTCCAAAATTAACGAACAGTAAAGCATTCAACTTGGGAGAGGAACCTGTCATCTTGAAAGTAATGAACATTAAAGCATTCAACTTGGGAGAGGAACTTGCCATTTTGAAAGTAATGAACAGTAAAGCATTCAACTTGGGAGATGAACCTGTCATCTTGAAAGAGGCCAATGCGTAAAGGAAGCTTATTCCTCGTGTTAGATGGAAGCAATCCATTGTCTTAGGGCATGTTATGAGAAGAAGGAGGTTGGAGTAAATCGTAACAACAAAAAGATTGAAAAAAAATATATAGAGAACGACAAAGAGAGAAGATTTTGGATAGTTTGGAAAGAAGTCAACACCAGAATTGATCAATAGTACTGTAGACATGAAGATATGGCGAAACATGATCACCTAAGCCATTAGGCATGGTACTTGAAGTAGAAGAAGAAACCATTCAAGGAAAAGTATCAGTTACTCGAGTTTGGCCCAGAAGCGGGGCTTATATGATAACAACCTCCAGCATGAGAATGGAGATAGAGGCAGTTACTGCTGCCTTAAGACGGCTGTCTGAGACTTTATTAACAAAGGCTGTTATTGTATCAGACTCACAATCCATGCTTCGAAAGGTAAAAAATGGCTGGCTTCGACATGAATGGAAAACCTCCATAGAAGCATCGAATCTTCAAGAACTGATATGGATCTACTGTCCTGGTCATACAGGGGTACGTGGCAATGAAAGAGCTGACAGACTAGCTCCATATGCACCTATAGAAGGTGAATTCAACATGGATAAGAGACAAATACTAAGGGCAATTCATGATCGCCTAATAGAGAATGACACTGCAATCGATGAATCATCAAAGCTAAGACTGCTAGAATTCGGCATCAAACGTAAGACCAGCAGGGATGGACGTATGAGAGGACGCATCCGCCGTGTATACAACCAGTGCGCAACAGGAACAATTAGCATTCATACCCTTCGACATTTGCTGAGGGAGACTGCGTACCTATGGGTTTGCCTGGAGTGCAATGACGTCGATTCTGATTCTTCTTCTTCTTCTGCGTTCGTCCTAAAAAGGACGTTTGTTACGTTGTGTCGCAGTTTACAGAAAAGCTGCGATATCTGCGCCTTTCGGCCCGACACATCCGTTTTCGGCATGGCATTTTGGGGACCGGGTTAGCCTTCTCTCTTCGATCCCTATTCTCTCAACCAGACTGCAGTGATGCAACCTGTTTCCAGGACCACCACTTGGAGGTGAAGTAGGGTCTTGGTCAGCTCTGGTTCACTGACCCTGACGCAAGCAGTCAAGCTATGGATCGCTTACTGCATTCCTCACTTTTGATGCGTCTTCGATCCCATTTCTGATTAACATTAACATATGGCCCAGAAAACAGAGATTAACCCTTCATTGCTCCGTTGTTAGACATATCTAGTATAATTAAACTGTAAAACATAGAAAGATTAGACCACTTGCCTGTAATATATTCAAATACCTAGATAAAAGATGCATCTCAGAATTAAGGAGTAGAATAGCCCAAGCAAAAATTCCATTGCACAAAATTAAAAGCATTTGATGCAACAATTGACATGACTTCAGTGGAAGTAAGAAAAAGTTCTCTCTCTCTCCCTTCACCTCTCACCTTCCTGTTTCTGGCAAATACATGCTTTTTTCATACATCTCCAATTGAGTAGTTGTCATTCATCTCACTCCTTGCAAATTGGTTGTGTAGTGCTATATATTACCCATCCTGACATATGTATGTGAGTCATGGACAATACGTTAACGAGTAGGAAAAACACTAGAGTCAATAGAGATGTGGTTTTACAGAAGAATTAAAAATATCACGGACAGCTAAAAAGAGTAATGAGGATGTCCTGAAAGAGGTCAATGCGCAAAATAAGTTTATTCGTCATGTTTGAATGAAGCAAACAAGTTTATTTGCGCATGTTATGAGAAGACAGAAGCTGGAATATATCTTGATAACAGGAACGACTGAAGGAAAACTAGATAGGGGACAACAAAGAGAGAACATACTGGACAGTATGGCATTAGAGTATGGACACAAATCAACAGCAGAATTGATAAATAGTACTAGAGGCAGGAAGTTATGGAGAGTCATGATTACCTCTGCCATCAGACATGGTAGTTGAAGAAGTAGAACACTTTGTTGCTCATGTGCGAAATAGATCTCTAATGACGTCAGTTGCTAAGGAGCAACAATTTCGACGCAGGGTCGACAATGCTTCGCCATTTTGAAGGACAGGGCAATGAATGAAAATAATGATTTTCCCTTGTCTCCAGGAAAGATAGACAAAGTGTTTGACAAGATTCGCAGCGAAAGAAGTGACTTGAATAGGGTGACCACAGAAAGACAGCTGGAGAGCGAGGAAGAGAGAGAGAGAGAGAGAGAGTTATAATTAGAGAAGGACAGAGAGAGAGAGAGAGAGAGAGAGAGTTATAATTAGAGAAGGAAAGATATGGAATTTGGAGATAAAACTGCATAAATATGAAACTTTCGGAAGGAAGAAGACAGAGCGAAAAGAACATCTATAGCAGTGTTTGTTAACCTTATAGACGTCCCGCACCCATTTACAGCACCATAAGAAGCCTCGCACCCCTTTATAGCATCTTAAGAAGCCTCTCACCCCTTTATAGCATCTTCAGAAGCCTCTCACCCCTTTATAGCATCTTAAGAAGCCTCTCACCCCTTTATAGCATCTTAAGAAGCCTCTCACCCCTTTATAGCATCTTAAGAAGCCTCTCACCCCTTTATAGCATCTTAAGAAGCCTCTCACCCCTTTATAGCATCTTCAGAAGCCTCTCACCCCTTTATAGCATCTTAAGAAGCCTCTCAAATAAGCTCGCGAAACATGTCAGAAATACTTAAAACGGATAAAAGTTTATTTTGAGACAATTTTATTTACAGAATGTGACCAAAGTTTGGTATCTGATTCACGTTGTCTTTGTTCTATTTTGTACAAATACATTTGAGTTCTGTGCATTATATACTGTTTATGATAATTCGCGTTCTAAAATATCTGGCATGTCTCGTACTCCCAGAAGGTGAGGCTCGCAGCCACAGGGGATGCATGCACCACTTAAGAAGCACTGATCTATAGAATGAATAAAGGAGAAAGAGACCTGGGGAGTACAGTAGTAGATGAAGATTTTAGTTATGAGCAGTAAAAATGCGGCGTTCTGTTCTGAAAACGAAAAGTTAAAATAAGTAATAAATGAATATAGAAACGTCAAAGAGCTAACAAATAAGACCACCATCTTGATTATTCTGTTGCAGAGTACATGTCATGTCATCTGTTCAAGGCTTTCCCATATCTTCTTTATCTCTTTTCATGTCTGTTTCCGGTTCTTACTTACTTACTTAGTCGTTCCCCTTCTACCGTGAGGTGTAGAGATTTGGAAGAGAGAGCGCCAGACTATTCTATCGGCTGTCTTCCTCCTGGCCTGGTTCCATTCTAGTCCTCGGTCCTTCAAAGAGTGTCTAATGTTGTCCTCCCAGCGGACTCTGGGTCGTCCTGGGAGTCTGGATCCCTGGCTCTTTGTTTCCCATGCTTGTCGTGGTAGCCGATTTTCTCCCATTCTGCAGACATGGCCAAACCATCTTAGTTGGGACTGTTCTATCTTAGCTGTTTCCGGTTCTATACTCGTATATTTTTTCTATCTCCCTCTGTCTCTCTTACCACGTGAATTCCAGAAAAAGAATTATATGTAATGCTATGTACATGTTTCCTCAATACGTGTCCTATCCAACACCAGCACCTTCTCATCTCTTGTTCCACTGGAACTTTTATGGCTCTTGTCGTGAGTTCCTAGCTGCTGATCTTGTCATACCATTTCATTCCTTCTAACTGACGAAGATTGAGAGTTCAGACGCCAATGGATCTATAGCAGCAACTCTTTTCTACTCAACCATCCACTAATTAAAGTCTCTAACTTCTTGTTTATCTCTTATGTTGTTATCAGTGTTTCAGAATTATACAATAGGACTGTCTTGACGTTTGTCGAAGATTCTTATTAATGTGCTGGATCTCATTTCATTTGATTTCCGTATATTTTCCAATGCGCTGTAATCTTCTCTAACCTTTAGTATTTTTATTCTGACATCCTCTCAAGTTGTCTATATTGCTGGTAAATCTATATCTTCTTGTGAGGGTTTTATAAGAAATGTCTTGCTTTAGTCTGAGATAAGAATAGGCACGCTAACAAACAAACAAAAAAAGTTAATGGCGACGGGAAACGAAAGATAGTTAACAGATCACAAGACTGAACAACTTCTTCTAATGAATTCTTATTTTTCTTCTTCTTCGTACACTCTCAGACGTCCACTTGAATGTTCTCAAAGAAAGCAGTAGTCAGTTTGAGGCTATTTGATTCCGTAAAACTTTTCCACGAAAGGAGCTGGCGTCGGCCATATGCACTTTCTCTGTACCACATATAAGGGGTAACTTTGAAGCAGATGTTCAGCAGTCATTTTATCAGTGCCACAGTTACACTGATCAGTAGTTCCTATCTTTAGCTTGTTGAATAGATGGTATCTGTAACACGCTGGACTGTAGCACGCGGTGGAAGTGTAAGTGGTGTCAGGAAGATGATAATAATGTTAATGTTATAATCCTCAACGACATCAGCAGGCCACACAGGCCATCACTGTAACAAGAAGGTGGAGGCTCCAGAGGGATGATAATATTGGCTGTAACAAATGGTGCCACCACTGTAGCAAAGTGGTTTACCCTTGTCCCAATGGTGATAGTGTGGTACCAGGAGGATGTAGTGGTGGTATACTATGTTTGCTGATGATGGCAAATTAGTAGGTCGGGCTTATACAGATGGCCGAGAAAAGGTGTGGGGGTGAGTAGATACCAATGCGTGCGAATGCGTGTAGTTCATGTAAGTCAGTGACAATCACACACACCAAAATATGCACATCATAGTCAGAAAATATTGGAACTGCAAGTGACATTGATCACAGTTTTAATACGCCACAATAACGAATGTTCACATCACCAAAATACACTGTCACAAGCATAGTTCATAGCACGTCATGAAAGTAACGACAAATCAATATCCGTATAAAGTATGAATGGCGCCTATATGTATCAGCCGTTCTCTGGCTCTGCAGTACCATAAATAATCTCTGACTTCTCCAATAATCAGTAAATAAGCCGCATGAGTGGCGGGCTTCCATATAATATGCTCTGTGCGTCCTCTGACAAACAAGTCATATAATTCTTTGCCAATATAAGCCGCATGAGTGGCGGACTTCCATATAATATGCTTTGTGTTTCCTCTGACCAATAAATCATGTAAATCTTTGGCAAGATAACAATATTCATATACTCATAAACTCTACTCCGTACCAGGAGAAAGTCACCTCAATATCAGCCAACCATCTTGGGCTGGTAGCATCATAATACAAAAATCTTGGCTACAAATAAATAGTTTAAAGGGTATTTTTACCTTCCCTGTCATCCAAGAATAAACCACAATAAACGTACGCCATCCTTGGCTCTCAGAAATATGTCAGAATAATAGCCGGGGAAAAACTCTCAAACATTCTTATCACACAGAGGACTTCGTTCCCCGATCACACAGGCTGAGAAAAAATGGCTGACCTCCCTGGTCAAGCGCCCAAAGCGAATTGTCACGAGATATCGCATATCAGTTCCCGCCAGATCATTCACGCAAGCGCGGATAATCGCGTGAAGTGAGTTTAGCTCACACGAGCTAACGTTCTCGAAAACTGTTCAAGAATATCTTAAATGACCAAATAGCAAGTCAAGGGAGACAACAACTAAATCAAACCTTTCTAAAAAAATATTATAACCTGTTAACTCCCTTAGACCATAGTATAAAAAAGTTTACATCGAATGCTAAAACAAACTGACTTTAACAGTATCTCAATCTGTTGTGGCCAGTGCGGAGTCTGAAGATTACCACTTGTTCTCTTCTGTGGAGCTGGTAGTAAGCATCATTATTTGTGTGCCCTGGATGTTCTACATTCCATTTGTTTCTGTATCTGATTTTAATAAAACTCTTTACCTCCTCAAAAGTTATGCTTGCATCAGGCTGAGGTAGATGTGAACCTTCTTTTGCCATTCTGTCAGTCTCTTCATTGCCGGTTTTGTTACAATGAGATGGGATCCATTGGATCACAACACGTTTGAATCGTTGACAAAGTTCGTGGAGCACTATTCTGAGATCATCCAGGTCTGTATTATTTTGTCTTTTCAACGTTGCAATTACTGACTGTGCATCAGTAAAGAAAGCAACTTGTCTATCTGTGTTTTCTTCTGTCAATATAACCTCTGCTGCAGTTTTCAAGGCCTCTGCCTCTGCTCTGAAGTTGCTAGAGAATCGTACTGTCGCCTTTTTTCTGCACAAGTGCTTAAGGTCAGAAAGACACCCCCACCTCTATTTTCTGTTGCGTTTGTTGCTGATCCATCTGTGTATGCATGGGTCCAGGTGTTGCGTGGGTAATGTTTCTCTATGTATTTTGTCGCTATGGATTTTCTATCTGTTGCAGTTTGGTTATTTTTTTCTTTTAATTCCAGGAATGGTTTCTATCATTTCGGGGAAACGATTTTGTTTCCAAACTGGAAGCTTGTGTGCAGTGTAGATGGGTTTAACAGTGGATATTTCATCTATGGAAACTGCTCTCTCTTGTGGTTTGGTTGATTCTACAAAACTGCTTCGTTTGGGTCTTTGCCTTCTAAGAGCATTTATTCTATGGCACACTTGGTGGTCTGTTAGTCTTTTGAATTTTTCGGCCTGTTCTTGAGCCCTGCAATGAATTCAGGACGAAGTCCACAGTCGTTTCTAGGTCCATGCATTAGCCCAACAGCTTCTAACTGAGCTCTGTCCCCTCTGGCTAGGTCAAGCGTGGGGTATCGTGGGCTGGGCATTTTTGGCGAATGTGTTCAGGTGTCTGGATTCCGGTTCCGCATGGACATTCATTAGTATGATATACTCTTAGGCAATCGAGGCGGTCTAGTAATCTGCAATGGTTAATTCTCAGGTGGAAAACGACGATCTGCTGGTGTCTATAATGCTGGTGAATTGGGTCGGATCTTTTGTGTATATCTCTTTCTTTCTTTTAATATTGAACGAGAAAAGAGAAATCAAATGTATGACTGTGGTTTGATGGAGATACGACTTTTGCTTATTTCTTTATGGCCCTTCATTTAGTTCATGCCAAAAACCTTCTATCTCGAGTCATACTTCAAATTAAGTGTTCTCAAATTCTCTTCGTCATGCGATTTCATTAAGTTTTAATGGAACAGTATTAAAAGAGGTCAATAAATTGAAATACCTAGGCACGTTAATAACTGTTGGAAATACATCTTTGACGTGAAGAGAAGAAATGTGCAGCCACAAGTAGCTTTCTATAGAATGAAAGTATTTTATACAACAATTTTTGGTCAGTGAAAGTAAGACAAAACTGTTTTCAATGTTATATTGAGCCTGATATACGGAAGCGAGTCATGGACAATAAGTAAACACGTAGGAAAAAGCGTTGGAGGACCCAGAGATGTGGTTTTACAGAAGAATCTTCAAGAATATTCACCATTTGCTGCCATCTCCACAACGAACGTTGATAAACGCTTATTTTCGTGATATTGCTTGTACAGTCACAATGTTCTGTAAATGGGTCAGGTTACCGACTGTTGGGGCCCTGACAAGGTGTACTGTTAGATGCGTATATTCTGATGGAATGAGTGCGTGTAAACATCAATAATGAAGACGCGAATGGATGACAGTTCTACAGGTGCACAGGACACTCACTCCAATCACATGTAGAAGTCAAGGATGGCTGGAACTACTGTAGACGTTTTTAGACAGTTTAATGACACACACTCTGACAGCACGGTTGACAGTCATTGGAACAGGTTGACACAATAAATCATTGGATACTTGACAAATGGGTGGCAACATCAATTTGGCAATCTCATAGCATTATAATATAATTGGACGATAGTAGTACATATATAGTTCTGATTGTCTATCGTCTCATACCTCCACTGACTAGTCGCATCAGTTTGAGTTAACAATAACAATGGTCCTCACAATGCTCCCTTACAGACCCTCTGCTGACTATGTCTTTCAGGCTAAGTCTTTTAGGCTTTAAATTCAACAGGGTCTTTCCTTTAAGGTTGACAGTCTCAAATAACAAAGAGTGGGCTTCAATACAATGTAGGTCGTGGTATCGCCATCAGATAATACGATATCTCCGTTCTCCGATTGACAATTCAAATAGACCAACAGTGGGATTCAAAATGGCGCCGGTCCCAGTGAGCGGCGTTCATCCAAAAGATATCCTCACTACAAATGAAAGTTCCGTTCATTTGCTCATCTAATGTCTTTGGGTTTTCCATACCTATAAGGAATGTTACATATGTCCACTCACAGTGCTGCTAGTACAGGAATCGTCTACATATGATCCATCAAATATATAGATAGATCATATAACATCTATGGCGTCGTTAGGCCTAGGTAAAGTTTTAGAAAATGTTCCTTCTTTACCTTCAGTTCAGAAAATACTAGTAACTAGCACACTAACATATTTATTCTGGGAGAAGTATCGACCATCATAGTATACTGAGAGAAAACTCCTCTCTTCCCCAGAATCAATCACAATGACGAAAAACTTCGGACTCCCATTTGTCCGAAAGCCTTCAGGATCCGTCCATCATCATGGAAGCCCCAACGACGACTGATCGTCTCATTGGGCATGCGCTAATGTTAACCTTTCAACTATATTCAAGTGGGGCGACTATATATTTACTTTCACTCGAAGCATAAAATGAGTATTCGCCCTTTGACTAGAGTTCTAATCTTAGACTCAAAATAATGATTACCAGATATTTCCAAACATAACAAGTATACAAACAAATAAATATCTTCCTATATATATATATATCTCTATATTCATTGCCACCAGTAATCTGTTGGTAACAAACGTCTGCTGCTCTTTTCTTAATGGTGCACCCTGCTACTCTTTTCTGACAAACTCTTGATGTTATCTTCCCACTTATAGCGCTATATTTCTCTTGCACGTTTGCCTTAAACTATGCCTTATGTTGTGGTCTTCAGGAAGGCGTTGTGTTTTTCTATATGGTCAAACTATTTTAGCGGTCTAATATTTTTGCCCCAAACAGATAAAGGAGAAGAAGTTGCCCGTCTGTAATTTAAGGACCATGTTTTGGAGAATGACATAAGATATGAATTATTTTTCGAGCTCATTTCTGAAGAAGACTTTGTGCACATGTTAGAAACCAGTAGAAACACCGCCCCAAACCCTGATGGTGTAGAGTATCAACTCATTAAACAGCCGAACGAAACATGATTTATGAATGTGGTGAGGGATTTCTACAACAGCATACACAGCGCTGAGGTGCCGGAAGACTGGCTACATAGTTACCAACGGACACTTCTTAAACCTGGTTAAGATCCCACACTGCTCAGCAACTATCAAATTATTAAACTATGGTAAATTACTTGAAGAGATAGTTGCGAGACAAGTAATAAGCCACCTCGAAAATGAACACATCCTTCCTAATACTCTGGGTGGCTATAGGCCCATGAAAGCAACATGGAAAAACGTTGGAACATTTGCGTATGATGTGCACGAGGGATTCCAGGGTAAACGAGAAACGGTTGCCGTAGCAATGGACCTACATATTTAAAGTTATATGGTACCTTAAATAGGACCACTGCTAATTGACCTAGAGGATGCTTATAACAGTGTGAACTTTGATATCTTAAATAACTGTGAATAGGCTTGCGGTGTTAGCCCTTAGCTAACAAAGGGGATAGCAGTTGCCGTAATTGGGAAATCAGATGCATTTCGCTTGGGACCATGGACATCAGAACCAATGTGCATTGGCCCGGGACTACCCGAAGGTTCTTCACTATCACCGGTGCTGTTTAACATCTTCACAGCACAAGTAGCCAACATTCAGCCAACTGAGTTGAGATGTACATTGTCTTTTGCAGAAGACATACTCATTTACAGAACTAGTTCTGACCGACAGGAAATCGTTTAAAGTATAGAAGGGAAACTACATGGGGTGGTTAAATGGTTCGAGGAAACCGGCTCCAAGGTCAATCCCAACAAAGCCTGTGTACTGTGGGCTCCTTGAACAACTCAATATTGAAAGCAGATTTTCCAGACATTACTGTCATTGGGCAGAAAATTGAAAGGCTAAGCAAGCTTAAAGACGTCGGAATAACATTCGATCGCGGGTTATCACACAAGTACCATGTTGATCTAATCATACAGAAGTGCAACAGAGGTCTGGCAGCCCTAAAAACAATAGCCGCAGTATCATGTATCATAAGCTAGTCATGTCAGTCATCAAGTATATACTATATACGGCAGTACCAAATAAAGGTTACTGAGTATTGTAATGTCATTTCCATCAATACCTGTGTCGTTAGTCATCATCATTATTCCTATTCGTTCCCTGTGGAACATAGGGCAGAAAGAGTTGCTCTCCAGCGATTTCTATTCTTGGCTGTTTTTTTTCAGCAGTGCCCAAGTCATTCCAATTTCCTTAGCCTCCTCTTCAACAGTTCTTCTTCAAGTTATCTTTGGCCTTCCCACTCTTCTTTTCCCTAGTGGGTTCCAGTCAAGGGAAATTCTGGCTGTGCTTGATTTTTCTCTTCTGAGTGTATGTCCTATCCGTCCCCACTTTTTTATCTTAATTTCTGTTTGTATTGGCTGTTGCCCGCATCTTTTCCTTAGCTCTATATTTGTTATTACATCTGGCCATCTTATACGGAGGATCCGTCGGAGACATCTATTTACAAATGTATGTAGCTTGGGGGTGATACAGCAAAACTGACTTCACATTTGAGTTAAAGATTCTAATTTTGTTCTCTCTGGATATAGCTGAGGAGTTCCATACTGGTCGAAGGGCATTAAAAGCGCATCTGGCTTTATTTATCTATGAACAGACGTCACCAGCTGTTCCCCCTCCTTTGTCAATGTTACTCCCCAGATATGTAAAGCTTTCTGCTTCTCCAACGACTTGATCACTGATCTTCATCGAGTCGATCTGCCTATTATTTATTCTCATTTCCTTTGTTTTATTTACATTTATGTGTAGTCCCATCTTTGCTGCTTCTGTTACTAATCTATTTGTTTCTCCTGCATATCTTGCTGTCTATGTGATAGAAGGTACCAATCATCTGCAAAGTCTAGATCCTCCAGTTGTTTGCTAAGGCATTCACTTATTTTCTCACGATAGACTCTGTTAAAAGCCTTCTCATAATCAATGAAATACGTGTAAATACTTAGCTGAACCTCCATAAATTGTTCTGCTAATATTCTTAAACACAATTCTGTTTCTCTTGTTTCGCTGTTTCTCTTGTTTCGCTGTTTCTCTTGTTTCGTAAAAAAGAAAACTGTTCTTCCTGTTTTCTACTTTAATTTTTATGATCTGCTTATGATCTTGAGCAATGTTTTAATTGGGTGACTAATCAGGCTGATTGTTCGAAAGTCTGAACATTCTGATAAAGAATATTAATGATAGCTAAAATTAGTAATGAGGATGTTCCAAAAATAGCCAGTATTTAAAGGCAGCTATCTGATTTTTGCCTGTGTCATGTGTACAGAAGTCCATCTTTCTCGATTGTCAGTGATCTTACCATGTAGATCATCGTCATGACAACCATCATCACGGCCATCTTTATGATCATCATCGCATTTTTCACTCCTTATGGAGCATGGAACCACCATTACAGACGGCACCTTTGAGGAAACCTCTGCCAGAGCACACACTTTTGCAGTGGTAACTTCTGCAGCAATTTTTTTTTACATGTTGAGGTTGCCAGCCATGCCCAACTTCATTGTAGTTGCCTTTTACGACATGTCTTGGGGAGCAATATTCCTACTCATTCTTTACCTCCTCATAGACGTCTAGGAAATACACGGGGAAGCCATGCAGAAGTAGTAGAAAATTCTATATGCAGCATTACAACAGGAGGTATTTTCATCATCAGAAGCTGTCTCAGACATGAGTTTCGGCCCCTTTATCTTCTTGACGCGTGGGGCTAATTAGGTCATGACTTACAAGTGTATTCCTCTTATTGTTATGTTTGCACTGTCTGCACTGGGGTTTGAACCTACCCCATCTTGTTCACAGTTGCTAACCAGTCTTTTTAGTCCTGGTGTGGTCTATTCTGTCAGTAGGCTGGCAAACAGAGTGTTGGTCAACTCGAAGAAAAAAGACTTTCAGACATCACTATTAAAGGGAAAAGACAGTTTTAAAACACATCAATAGAGTCAAATACCTAGAGTTGTTAATATCGGGTGAAAGATGCACCTTAGAAGTGAAGAGCAGACTATACTATTTTCATCTGGCGTGCAATGAGAAGAAGATGGCTGGACTATTTCGTAAAACAAACAGGTGAAGAAAGAAGGAAATAGAGAAAAAGAATGACAAACATGAGGATACAGGGCAGTTTGATACTGTTTTCACAGAATGAAGTCAAGATCAGAATAGTCTAACTGTAGAGGAGATAGGAAAATATGGAGAGACATGCTCACATCTGGTATATTAACGAATCAACCTCAGTACATAATTTCGAAATGAATTTTAGCGATATCGGTAGCGATAATCTTCTTCGTTCACCCTCAGATGTCAACTTGAATAAGTTCAAAGAAAGCAGTGGTCAGCCTGAGGCTGTTGATATCTCCGTAGATTTTCTCCAGAAATGGTACTGGTGATGGCCATATGCGTCTTCTCTGTTCCTCATATGTTGGGCACCTTTGAAGCAGGTGTTCGGCAGTCATTTTACCAGTGCCACAGTCACACTCATCCGTAGTTCCTATCTTTAATTTGTTGAACAGATGGTATCTCAATCTGTTATGACCAGTGCGAAGTCTGAAGATTACCACTTGTTCACTTCTGCTGAGCTGGTAATACGGATCATTTTTTGTGTGGCCTGGATGCTCTTATAAAACTCTTGGACTCCTCATAGGTTATATTTGTGTCCAGCTGAGGAAGTTTTCCCCCTTCCTTTGCCAATCTGTCAGCCTCTTCATTTCCAGGGATGTTGCAGTGAGAAGGGATCCACTGTATCACAACTCTTTTGTATTGCTGACATAGTCTGTGAAGTGTTACTCTTAGGTCATCCAGTTCAGCATTTATTTGACTTTTCAGTGTTGTAATCACTGACAGCGCATCTGAGAAGATAACTACTGGGCTCTGTGTTGTAATCACTGACAGCGCATCTGAGAAGATAACTACTGGTCTCTCTGAGCTTTTTTCTGTCATTAGAATTTCTGATGCAGTTTTTATGGCCTCTGCCTCTGCTCTGAAGTTAGTTGAAAATTTCCCTGTTGCGACTGCTATCTTTTTTTTGTGTGCCATTGCTTAAGCTCAGGAAGACTCCTCCACCCCCATCTTCTGTTGCATTAGTTGCTGATCCATCTGTGTACGCATGGATCCAGGTGTTGCTTGGGTAATGTTTCTCTATATATTTTGTGGTTAGGACTCTCCTTTCTGTTTCAGTTTGACTGTTCTTTCTCTCAGTACCAGGAACATTTTCTATCATTTCAGGGAAGCACTGTTGTTTCCAAATTGGTAGCTTGTGTGCAGTACATATTGGCGTAGCTGTTGATATTGCATTTATGGGGTCTGCTCTCATCTTTGTTTTGACTGTCTCTACAAAGTTGCTTCGCTTCAGTCTTCCCCTTCCAAGTCCATTTATCCTCTGGTGCATTGGGTGATCTATCAGCCTCCTGAATTTCTCGGCTTGTTGCTGGGCTCTGCTATCTCTTCTATCCTCCATAGGCTGGAGGTGAGTAATCTTTTCCAACTCTTTTATTGGTGTTGATTTCATGCCCCCAGTTATGATTCTCATTGCTTGGTTTTGGGTTCTGTTTATTTTGTCAAAGTTCGACTTAGCGGCTGTTGACCATGCTGCAATGCCATATTCTAAGACTGGTCTCACTCGCCCAGTATATAGATTATTTAGTACTCTCTCGTCTGCTCCCCAAACCGTGCCAGCAAGTTTTTTCATGATTGCCATTCTCTGTCTTGCTCTTGTCCTGTTTTTCTCAATCTGGGTTTTCCAAGTCAAGCGGCGATCAAAGGTAATGCCTAGGTAGTTTGGGTTTTCATCCAGATGTAGATTTTTCCCATTTAGCACCAATTTGGAGATCTGTGGTTTGTTAGAGAGAGAAAACACTGTGAATGATGTTTTCTCCTCATTTATCTTTACTAGCCATGCCTTGGCCCACTCCTCCAGTGATGTTAGGGCTTGCTGCATCCGAATGCTTGCCGTAGAGATATATTCATCTGAGATCCACAGGGCTAAGTCGTCTGCAAAGGAGGCATTGTGGGTTCTTCTTGGAATATTCTCTGATATGTCATTTATATATGTGAGGAACAATGTGGGTGACAGGACTCCCCCTTGGGGAACACCCTGCTCCAATACCATCTTCCTACTGGTCTGTCCTTGTAGTTGGACTCTGGCCGTTCTATTTTCAAGATAGTGGCTGATCCATTTGAACATTCTCCCACACACTTCACTTCTTTGCAGCTTGACTTTCAGTCCATCTTTCCACACTTTGTCAAATGCTTTTTCTAGATCCACCCAAACCACCAGTGTGTGCTTTTTTTCTTGGAAAGCATCCTCAATTTTCTGAGTTATATAAGTGATCTGGTCTTCAGTGGATCTGTGTTTCCTGAATACTGCTTGCTGTGGGGCTAAGAGATGTTTTTCCTCTAGATGCCACATAAGTCGAGTATTTATTATGCGCTCCATCAATTTTCCAACACAACTAAGTAGACTGATAGGTCTGTAGCCATTTGGTTCTGTCTGAACTTTGTCTTTCTTAGGTATTGGAATCAGTATGGCATCTTTCCATGCCTGTGGTACTATTCCTCTTTTCCAGCTGCAGTTTAGGATGGCCAGAAGCTTCTTTTTTGCCTTTGTTCCTAGGCCTGTTAGCATTTCATTGGTTATCCCATCTTTTCCGGGTGACTTCTTTTTCTTTAGCGCCCTCATTGCCTCTTCTAATTCTTGCATTGTTAACTTTGCCATCATGTGTTCTTCTGGTGCAAGCTTTTTGTTATCATGATTCCTTTGTTCATCAATGATGGCCTTTCTTCTGTCTATAGGGACATCAATGTGGTTTGCACCAGCATATTGTTCCATGAGTGCATTTGCAGCTTTTTTCCCCGAGAGCATATTTTCACCTTGTTTGATTGTGATGTGATTTTTGTAAGGTTCTTCGTTGTTCAAAGCTCTAACTAGTTTCCACAGCTTGTTCCCTTCTTTATCTAGGTTGAGATTTTCTGTTGTTTGCTTCCAGCAGTCTCGTGTTGTTTGGTTTAATGTTCTTCTGTACTTTGCAGTGGTTGCTTTGTGCAAGATGTTTGCCTCAGTTGTTTGTTCTGTTTCTGCCATGTCTCTGGCTAGTGCTACCTCATCTTCAAGTTTTTGCAGTTCTTCATTCCAGTATGGTTTATAGTTCTTTCTTGCCCCTCTCGGAATAGTCTCAATAGCTGCTTGAAGTATTGCTCTATTAAAGCTTTCAACCATATTTTTCATGCTGTTGTTTCGTGTGTTGATGGTTTCGCACAGGCTGTCAGTCAGCACTGCAATAACCCATTTTCGATTCCGATAAGGACGTTGAACAAACGTGGTATTTTTTTAAGTAATAAATTAATTAATTTGCATGGGACAGGAATGTGTAAGTGAAATTCCAGTTCAGCAATATGTGACTTTACAAAAAAATGTATATAAATTATAATTTTTATTTGTTTTTTTTATCAAACTACTTGAATTAGTTGTCAACTGGATATAAGTTTCAATTCCTGGTTTTTTACTACCAAGGGATTAAGTACAGCTGAAATATTTATGTGTTTGTGCATAATTTTTTATTGTTTCTACACTTCACAAGATATAACAAACAATTATAACATCACATAAGAACTCAACAGTATTTCACAACATTCTGCAGCCAATTTCCTAAAGTTTGATGCATAATACATATACAGTAGAACTCCATTTATCCGAACCCCAATTATCCGAACATCCAATTATCCGAACACGTTTTCCAGAAGAAAAAAAATCTGACGCCACCAGTCACGTTAGACTACAGTTCTGAATCTTTTGATGCGGCAAGCTTCAAATGTGTGCGAACAATTTGTAGACAATGAGATGGGCTAATGGACGGTCGCTTACGTACAGGAAGTCAGTTAGATCATAAAGTCAGTTAATATCTGGTTTACCAATCCAGTGTACGTGTGCGTTCTAGGCAGAACACTGGCTAAACAGACAGTTCAACTTAAAATAATTGTGTCTGCTACTACAGCAGAATAATTTTGGTGTACAAGTATTTCTCTGTGCGATATGGCATCTTCCAGTAGGCCTAAAGCATATAAAAGGAACCGCAATGTTTTGTCAATTGAAACGAAAACAGAAATTATCAAGAGACTAGGAAAAGGTGAAACTGTGTCTTCACTTGCGAGGATTTTCAATGTTGGGAAAGCTACCGTCTCTGACATCAAAAGTAACAAGGATAAAATTATGAGTTTTGCATCGAAATTGGATAGTGAAAATGGGTCGAAGAAACGTAAAACCATGAGAAATGCGAAAGATTTGAAATTGGAAGAGGCTTTGTATATATGGTTTGTGCAAAGAAGAAGCAAAGGGGAACCTATCTCTGGCTCTCTATTGTGTGAAAAGGCACTTCAGTTCAACAATCAACTTGACGGTCCTCCTGACTTTAAGGCTAGCCAGGGATGGTTAAGAAACTTTAAATCTCGTCATGGCATACGAGAATTGGAGATTCAAGGGGAATCTTTATCTAGCGATGCAACTGCCGCTGAAAATTTTAAAGAAACATTCTTGGCTTTTTTGGAAGAAGAAGGTTATTCACTCGATGATGTGTATAATGCCGATGAGACTGGCTTATACTGGAAATCATTGCCTCAAAAATCACTTGCATCTCAGCGCGAAGCAGCTGCCCCTGGGTTTAAAAAGTGCAAAGAGAGAGTAACAATTTTGGTAGCCGCGAATGCCAGTGGAAGTCATCGTTTACCGGTGCTAATGATCGGCAAAGCCAAAAAACCACGTTGTTTAAAGAATGTGACATGTCTCCCATTGTGCTACAAAGCACAGAAGAGTGCTTGGATGAATAGTGAAATATTTCTTGATTGGTATACAAATCAGTTCATCCCAAATGTGAAGAGGTTGAAAGAACAAGAAAAGAAAACTGGAAAAGTAATTCTTCTACTGGACAATGCACCATCTCATCCAAAGACGGATACATTGAATGCAGTTGATGCAAATTTTAAAGTAATTTTTCTGCCTCCCAATGTAACAGCACTGATTCAACCAATGGATCAGGGTGTTATAGCAAAGCTTAAAAAGATGTACAAGAAGGAAGTCCTGCGTCGTTTATTGTTGGCTGAAGATGAAGAAAGTGTGGTGGCGTTTTCCAAAAAGCTTAATCTCAAAGACTGCTGCTATATGTTAGCTGATGCTTGGACCACCCTGTCACAAGATAATCTCAACAAGGCTTGGAATAGATTGCTTGGGAAAAAAGGAGGAAATGAAACTACTGCAGTGGACACAAATGATGATTGTATAAATGAAGTTGTGGAACTGTTTCAAGCAATGCCCGGATTTTCGGACTGTGACAAAGATGATGCACACATGTAGCTAGAAGATGATAATGATTCTGGTTTTCAGTTTTTGAATGACGAAGAAATTTTGTCTTTTGTGCAAGAAGAAAACCAAATACATGTAGTGACCGATGATGAAGACTCCTCAGAAGTACATGATGTACTTGTAGATTATGAAGAAAACCCAAAACGTCGACCACGTCCTGAAGAGGCCTTTATAGCACTAGACACAGCGATGGCTTGGTACGAGCAAGAAGATGACAGCTGTCCTACACAGCTTCTGCTGTTGAAGAGAATGCGGGACTTAGCAGCCAAAAGGAGACTATCCAGTTTGATGCAAAAGAGGATTCCTCATTATTTTAAATAGTGGGCTACATCTGTGCAAGTACATGTATACGTAAGTTGCGCCTGGTTTTGAATCGTTTGTAATGTTATTTTGAAAACATTTCTCTTTCTTAACAAAAATAATTAATACAAGTAGTACATGCACTGCAGTGTAATGACAGATTTTGGTGATACAGTGATCTAATACAGTGTGGGTATTATTATTACAGTACAAGTAAATATGTTTTATAGTGTATTTTCCTTGTGATGGTTAATTATTTTTAGAAATATGTGTACATGTACTCGATACATTATGTAATCCAATTATCCGAACATTTGATTATCCGAACGATGCTTGGTCCCATGGGGTTCGGATAAATGGAGTTCTACTGTATCTACTAAATTAATATATGTGTCTACTGCCTGTTTTTAAAACATCACTTGTAGAAAAAAAATGTCTCCATATTGGGTCCTGGGTAAAACCGAAAAAAATGCCTGGGTTAGAATGAGTTAACTCATTCTGCCCAAACGGACGTATGGCGCGCCAGATAGGCCTTTCGTTATAACCAGTGCGTATGGCGCGCCAAGATGATATATGCCGCATTTTAGCGGAAAATTATAGAATATCTGGCGATAAGCCAGTTTAAAATTATTTCATTACATCCGGCACATGTGTGTGAACGTTTGTGAGCGGAAAAAAAAAGTTATGAAGTTACAATTGTGTGCTTTATATCTGTTGCTAGAGTTGCTTTGGATCTAGCCGCAGTCCACGTGGTACGCCCGCTTTATAAGATTCCGAAATTGAACAAAAAATTAGAAAATATGTGGCCATAGGGTGTTCATATCGTTCCTGATTCCCTGTTGGGAGGCATGCAGCGAGATATGGAGGATTTCTCTTCTTACAGTCCCTAGTATTATGGTTGTTCATTTTACAAATTTTACACCATTTCTCTCCCTGTTTATAGAGTTTCTTATCTTGTACCTGAGGGTTCCTGTCTCTTTGGTCCCATTTTGGTTTATCATATCCTTGTTTATATCTATGTGATTGTTGGTCCCTATTATCAAACTTATTCTGGTTTTGGGGTGTCCTACTACTTTCTACTGGTTTCCTCTTAACTCCCGCTATTTCTGACTGAGCTGCTTGATATCGCTCAGCAACTTAAAATCTCTCCCAATCTCTCTGCACCTTGTTCCATAAGAAATTTTCTCATGTCTGGAGGCATAGACTCTCTCACTTGTTCAATCATGACCATTTCTTTTAGGTCTTGGCACTTTCCAAGAGAAGTCCACTTCTCCAAGTAGGTTTCTAATCTTGCAGAGAATTGGTGGTAAGTTTCTCCAGAAAGTAGCTTGGCAGTTCTAAATTCTTCCTATAAAATTCTGAATTCTTTTCATAGCGAACCAGCAATGCCTGTTTCAAGATTTCAAAATCTTCTTGTTCCTCTCTCCCAAGTATTGTAAAATCTTCATAAGAAGCTCCTCTCAGCCCTTGTGATAAATTAAGGCTCGTTTTTCTTTTTCTAAGCCATAGTTAGTAGCTAATCTCTCGTACCTACTGAGATAAGACTCAATGTCATCTTCTTTCTCTACAAATGGATCCAAGTGGAAGTTCGTGGCTCCATTTGAGGCACTTTGACCTGCACTAATATCAGAGGTAGTTGGGCTACTTCCATTTCCTGTAACATGTCCTTGAAGTTCATGCTCTTTCAGCCTCAATTCATGTTCCCTTTGTAAACTCTTTTCTTCAACCTACATTTGTAATCTCTTTTCCAGCCTCTCTTTCAACAACCTGTCTTCTTTCCTCAGCCTCTAGTTGTAATTTCTTAGCTTCCCTATCAGCTTCTATCTGTTTAGCCTCCCTATCAGCCTCTATTTGTAATTTCTTAGCTTCCCTATCAGCTTCTATTTGTAATCTCCTTTCCGTTTCCACTTTCTTATCTTCTCTTTCTATATATTTGTCACATTCAGTCATTTCTTAGCTTCCCTATCAGCTTCTATCTGTTTAGCCTCCCTATCAGCCTCTATTTGTAATTTCTTAGCTTCCCTATCAGCTTCTATTTGTAATCTCCTTTCCGTTTCCACTTTCTTATCTTCTCTTTCTATATATTTGTCACATTCAGTCGTGACATATTGAATAAGAGCCTCCCCACTTAATCCAAAATCTTTTGCCGCTGTAGTGGTTTTGATGGTATTGTATTATGGTGATATTACTAAGTGTAATGTATGAGGTCAGCTGTGAAGGCTCCTGAGATAAAATGTAGTTGTGAATTTTCAG
>JAMPIV010011869.1:0-80000 GCA_024509875.1 Oreohelix idahoensis
CTATGGTATAGAATTTTTTTTTTACTATACTGTAAAGAACAGAGTTTTTAATTAATCTATCCTGAAATGAACAGTATTAGCAAACATAAAGAAGAAAAAAAAAACAAAGTGAGTACAATGATTATACAATAGAAGAATTATTCACTCCTTCTTTCTCTCGCTTCTGTCAAAAACCTGTGGCACATTCAGTCACGCTTACCTAATAAGTGCTTTCATAACATCTGGAACATATCTCCATGATACAACCACAAATCCAGGGCTGGGTTTTGACAAAATAAGCCCCAGTTCCTCCAAGACTGATTTAATCCTCTTTTTGGGGAACGCTTACTTTGTTACTGTTAATGTCACACCAATTAGTAAAGGTAGGAAAAAAACACATACGAGATCTAGTATTCACAGTGTACAGTAGCTTGAAATTTCGAGACTTAAAGAGAATATCAAGTAGATAATTCTCTCTGGATAAAATCCTCGCCACAACACAGTGGTCGGTAGTCGGGTAGTGTTAAATTTGATAACTTCGCCACAGCGGGCAAAATGTAAATGAAAAAAATGTAGAAGAAAGCTGGGTAGCTATATGTCCAGTTGAATTAATTCTTATAGTCTTTTATTGGTACTCTCTCTCTCTCTTTCTGGGTGAAACAAGAGGGCCAAACAGGTCAACCTCGAAGACCCGATATTAATATAAGAATGATTTTTTTTTGTACTGAATGACTTAGATCCGTTTTCTCAGATTCACGCCGCTGGTAGGTTTTGGTTTGTGACCCGTACTGAATTTTTAGGAAGAAAATACAACACATTTAGTCACACTATAGTATTCTATCCAAACCCGCGTAAAGGTATAATTTATTATCCACTCTGTTATTAGATTTGATTAGAAAACACAAGTGTATAGCTTATCTTATATTTCTTATTTACCCGTGAAATGAATTCCAGTCATTTACAAAATTTTACACATAATGAATTAGAGATAAATATATATTTCGTCAGTACTACATTGCTTAGTGCATTTCCTAGTCAATTAAAATATCTCTTTTCTAGGGGATAGCAAGTAATTAAATTAACGTTACAGCCGGTAAAATTGCTATAAATTATTTTAATTCGCTAGTCAATTAACACCACAAAATCCTAGTGAAATATAATGACGAAGGTTAACAATTAAATCACTCAAAAATGCTAGTATAATATTTACCGTAACACAGAAATTTAAACTACCTCCAATCGAAATACTAAGTAATTCCACTATTACAGTGGTCTAGGATTCGAAACTAGATGTTCCGAAAATTCTGAGGCGACTTAATAATTAAGTTTAAAGGATGAAGTATATATATGAAATAGGTCTTAATTCGCTAGCCCTTGCGAGAAGTCACGCCTGCCCGTATTTTTGGGGAAATTTGCGATAGATTTCTGAATGAAAGCTTTATTTCTCACTTCTACCGACCGCATTGACTTTGGCAACGAGGAAACAGTCTTTTGATCTCCGCTCGTTCCGTCGCTAATTACAGTCTCTGGGACTCACGAACAGACGGCTGAGGTCGGTAACTGTGGTTATCGCCACTTTGATTTTCTTTCTACGAGCATCATAGTCTGATCTGTCACTATTTCAACGATTGCCCAATCGCTCTCGTGATAATCCAGTTAACGGCTCTTATACGCTAGTTGTTTACCTGTCCCGTCGTGGACTAGTTAATAAGTATGTTTGTAAACCTTCCTATTGCATGTAAGACAATAGAGAAAAGAAAAATAAGGCGTGGCAACAATTATGAGTTTGACAGATATAGAAGTACCTGGGTTCAGCGTTAACCAACGTGCATACTAATAAGGAAGCAAAGGTGGGAGCCAGGTGGGAGCAAAGACGTGTTGATATATGTAATTTATTTACATAATCTATCACAATGACATATGTGAGCTAGCAGAAGGGATAATGTACTTTTGTACGCAGGGCTATCTCAACTTTTTTTTTCCTCATGGCCCACTTCTGACCCTCTTTTGCCTCTGTGCTCCCTACCCATTGTGGCTGTGGCCACCTAGAAATATGGGGATTTGTAGGGTAGCAACAAACTGCTTCTATTTTGCTCTGTCAGTGGCCATCATTCTTGCAATGCCCCAGCTCTGGTTCATTATTTGCATCTTGGCCCCATAGTTCTCCGCCAAGTTCTTTTTGGTTGGCCTCTCTTTCGCTTTCCTTCAGGGGTCCTGTCGTGATTTAGTCTGTCTCACAACACAGTTTTCTATATAATTAGGAGTAAATCTGACCATACCGCACGCTATACCCATTTTAAGTAACCGATGGTACAATGCCATTTAATTTTTAGAAATAATAAAGAAGTATAACCGGAAAGGATTATATAATTCAACAACGGGAATTTTACGCTAGAGGTAGGTGTAAAAACTTTCTTGTATAGTATTTTAGTAACATAGAAATATCGAGGGAAAGGGCTTCGTTGCATCATGGTTAGTCCCAATTTAGCTAGTTAAAGCATGCAAATATTAAAATGTTGCTAATTGAACAAAGAGCAAAACTATGCCTCATTTTGAGATTTTTAATACACTTTTTCACCCATGCCATCCGATACGGCGGATGTGCTAGTATATAAGACCTTGCCCTTGGCTAAATTGAGGTCACAAAATTTGAAAATACAACTGAACAGAAGAGAGCGGAAAAAATGTAAAAGTCATATAACTTTGCCACCGCATCTGCCTGGCAGATCTAGATGCCCATTAACAGCCTGTTACAGCTTGTGTGTATTGCCTGAGGGTAAGAAAGAATGTACATATATATATACATATATGTATGTATATATATATATATATATATATATATATATATATATATATATATATATATATATATATATATATATATATATATATATATATATATATTATATATATATAATTATGTAATTTTCCTGTGATTAATACACTTGTGCGTTAGGAAGTGTGTAGTAAGTGTTAAGAAAAATTACAGGACGAGTGTGTTGCAGGCGGTAGCTGCCAGCATCTGTGTACAGTTAGAAGAAAAGCCAGCCTTGTAAATGTGTAGAATAATTGAGAATGATGGCCAAAGTACGCCTGTAAGTTTGATAAAGTATTTAAAGGAGTATTTCTTAGAAGAACGACACACTTATCAGGAACATAAGAAAGGATGACAGGATTTGTTAAAATGTATGGATCAAGGTATTACTTAGGGTTTTATACTAGACCAAATCATTGTATGAAGGCGGATCATGGACAACTGGATCTAACTTAGGATTTATAAGGAAAGTGTAGTCACAGTGAACTGCCTGTGAGTGGTACTGAGGTAAATTGTCCTGTGCATATGTTAGCACAATGTCTGACACTGTTTGTTATGTCCATTGTATGTGAGGACAGAGTAGTGCTGGACCATATAGGGGTTGTGATTATTTGTATTCCAGGTTTTATCCTGCAAACTACCAGAAGTATAGGAATCAACTATCTCTGTTGGACTCTGAGGTGCAAGTGCTCTTAAAGTCATTGGAGCCAGATACCCAGCATCCACTGCCTGGCAATTCACAGACGTGTTAGTCCATGGCGAGATTGTGATTCATTTCCACATAGAAGATAAGTGGCAAATGTAAAGCCACTTGTTAGCCTATTCAGACTCTATCACCAATAAATATAATAAAAAGATAAAAACACAGTGTATGATGAATCCTTGTGGACAGAATGTATCTATTACTACCTTCACAGTTCAACTTAGTGACAACTATATTGAATTATAATATTAATCGGTGTAGAAAAATTGAAACTTAAGTACAGGATTCTGTTTGATAATTAAAGTTTCTATGTTTATTTATTTTATGCTGTAAATACATTTGAGTTTCTTGCAAGTTACCTAACCGATAAGAGAACCGGTATAGGGTAAATAAATTGTAAATATGTATCATCAGATTTGCTAAAATTATTTAAATTGAGTTCCAAGTTATGTTGATACATATCATATATATATATATATATATATATATATATATATATATATATATATATATATATCTATATATATATATATATATATATATATATATTATATATATATATATATATATATATATATATATATAGATATATAATTAGTACCCCTAGCATAATTAGCCATAATAAACCATTATAATAACACATAATATCAAGGGAGGATCTTGAAAGGGAGAATATAGACTTTCAGGACAGCTACTCTCATCACACCTGGAGGTTTATACAGCTCGATTCTATCCTTTGATGTCAATACACCCTTATTCTTTTCAGAAAAGGGGGTATTTCTTGTAAGACCAGTCTCCTATCTGGCACTATCCTGGTATCATCTGATACATCTTTTTGTCCAGGATACCTTATAGATTACTTAACAACAACCCTCTCGTGACAGGTCCATAGCATAGCTGTTCTTGTGATGGTATAAGGGTCTCTTCTGAGGACGTGGCCAGCTCAACTCCACCGTCTAGCAGTTATAATGGTGTGCATGTCCTCTTGGTTGCTCCGAGAAATCAGTTCTTCGTTGGTGATGGTATTCGGCCAAAAGATTCGGAAAATTAAGGCAAGAAATAGATTGACGACAAAGACACAGTCAAGTAAAAAGGAACTACACTTCAAAACTCAACTCCGACAACTGACTACACACCTGACAATTATATAAATATAGGCAGGAAAAGAAAGCACTCAGCCCTTCACCAACGAAACAAAAGCGTAAAGCAAGAGAGACAGATCATCACTGACACATCAAATAAAACAGGTCAATGGAAGAATGTAATGAGCGAATAACTCATTACAGATTTAGAGGTCCTACGACCAATCATCATCAACAAAGTCATAAATCAGCTGGAGCTAAGAAAGATGACACTATCG
The DNA here is from genome assembly GCA_024509875.1 of Oreohelix idahoensis. Taxonomy (NCBI): domain Eukaryota; kingdom Metazoa; phylum Mollusca; class Gastropoda; order Stylommatophora; family Oreohelicidae; genus Oreohelix; species Oreohelix idahoensis. The sequence continues at coordinate 4,858 of JAMPIV010011869.1, forward strand.
GCTTACACACGTGGTAAACACACAATCTGAACCAACAAAAAACACACATGCACCTAAATTTGTGCTAGTTGACCTTTTAAAGACGTGTCCTTCTCAGAGCTGCCGTCGAATCAGTAACAATAGCTGTAGAAATAAAAGTAACACACTTGCAAAAATAAATAAATACACACATTTAATACGCAACTATGCTACAATAAACGCACGACGTGACGACTATAGGCAACCAGCTGACGGTCCTTTACACGATTAGCCCTTTTCAGGGCTTACAATAATGCTAACAACTACATTTTAAAAAATAAAAAAAAAACACTGAGATAACAGTCTAGCGGTCAAAACTTAAGAGCAATTAGAAAAAATACGCCCATTATAAGCGAAAGATCACACATCTGGTAAGATTGGAATGGACATCAGAAATAAAGTAAAAAGATATTTAACCACGTGATGCTGTAAGCAGCGGCTGAGTCCGTCACTATAGCTACAAAGAAATATTACAAACACATCTGGACTGTATAACTACAACGCCTTGAGGATGAAGTAATAAATGATAAACACACCGGAGCAAGGGAAGAAACAATTGACACTTGTCACGAATGACATTAAAATTGTACATAATTCTCTCTCCATTATCAACGACTAGTTAGGGGAGGTAGCTTGTTTGCTTTCCAAGGGAAACAATTAGGTTATGAACAAAATATCAGAATGAATAGAAGATGTTCCTACTTTGTAACTTGTATAAATTTATTATAAACATCTGCATTAGTCATAACATTTTGTTTCAGGTACAATATTTGTTATTTTTTTCTTTTTTTAAATATCCTTTATTTTTCTCTATGCCCATTGTTAAAAAATTTAAAAGATATTCAACTTAATGCACATTTTAAAGTATTGAGCACTTAGCTGATCTACCACTTTCAATGACAATAGTACAACATCTCCAATTATTCAGTCGTAAATGTGCACAACAAAATGTTTCATCAGCACTAACTAGTGCTGTTCATTAATCTGAAAATTGCCCTTTTTGTATGTCTATCAATAGTTTTCTGCTTCCGTGTTATTAATAAAAGAAAAACACATTTTTTTTTATATTGCTTCGTATTTATGGTCAATGGTTATCTCTTAACGAGGAGTTTGGATTTGCTTAAACCAAATAAATAAATCAGTAAATAAATAAAGACAAAACAGAATACTGGGATGTGACTGTGTCCAATGGCTAGAACTCTTGCTACCCGTGGCAAGGTGATCGGTTTTAAAATCTTAAACAAAAAATACGTCATTACTTTTACGTCACATTATTTGGTTCGCTGTTTGCAAAGTTTCAAACCAGGGCATCTATTTCAAATATTAGTAGGCTATTATGTAATGTGTTATATATTTCCTGATTATGAAAGAGTTATGTATTCATGTTACTAAAGCGCCCTATGGAGCATACAACCACAACTACAGCTGGTCACCATGGAGACAGCCTACATTAAAACATGCATGTGATCTTCCAGTGGTGGTTTCTGTACCAGTTAAATAAACATGATATGCTTGCCAGCCACATGTATGTGTGGCCGTGCATTGCTGATGATGTTGTATAGTGGTTCGTATCACTACCTCAACAGTAGGCAGGCCTTGGTTGATGGTATCAAAGTCATTTCTTACTGATGCAAAGCAACAACAGTTCACGCAGACAGCTGACCATTAATATCAACACTAGATGAGTAACTTGACTCAGACAGCTGACGATTGATATCAACACTAGATGAGTAACTTGACTCCGACAGCTGACGATTGATATCAACACTAGATGAGTAACTTAATTCAGACAGCTAACGATTGGTATCAACACTAGATGAATAGCTTGACTTAGACAAATGACGATTAATATCACCACTAGATGAGTAGAGTAACTTGACTCAGGCAGCTGTCGATTAATATCAACACTACATGAGGAACTTGACTCAGACAGCTGACGATTGATATCAACACTAGATGAGTAACTTGACTTTGACAACAGTGCAAAATATGATGAAGTTTATTTATATGTAACGTGGCTAGTGTGAAATAATGAGTCCAAACTTCCCTTGAGGTCGGTCAACCTTGTACAGCATACATTTAAACTCATTTATTTTCTCAATATCTTGCTCTCTCATTCTTTCTTACTGCCTCAGTGTTTACTAGCTGTCTCTAGATGTTAGGGCGTTCACAACTGGATAACGACTACTGCTGTCGAGATTTATCTGCCTTCTAAATTCTTCATGTATGTGAAATTCAACTGTCACTTACCTGTTACTTTGTGTCTTTTATAAATTTTTAATTTTGGTATTGCTATTCCTGCTCCTAATTGTCCTTCTTCATCTTTTGACCCATCTGTATATATAGTTAGGCTATTATTTATATACCGTTCTATGTACTCTAGTGTTTTACTTTTTGCTGAGATTATGTCGTTAGATTTGCTTATGATCTTTGATAAGTGGGAATCAGTTTCTGGCACTTTTAATTCCCATGGTGGGATCTTTGCTTTATATTGAGCACTACTGTTTATCATATTAAATAAGTTAGGGTGTTGATCCACTTCATCCATTGTTTTCCACCCTTACGGGTATCTATTATGGTTTAATGGAATGTGGCCTATGTACTGGTTACCCCTATCAAAAGTTTTGTGTGCTGGGTGAGTTGGATCTTTTCCACTCTTGCACAGTAGCTGAATCTCAGTTCTTTTCTCCGTAGCTCCAGGGGTATAATGCCCAACGCAACTTCTAATGCCTCTGCTGATGTTCCCTTTGAGGCACCTGCTATTATTGACAGTGCCTGGTTTTGGACTGTGTCTAGTTTGTTTTCTTATTGCTCGGGGCGGCTGATGCATAGACAACACTGGCATAGTCAAGTTTGCCCGTAATAAATGATTTATAGAAGGTTAACATTGTCTTATTGCAGGCTCCCCAACAACTTCATTTTATAAATCTTAGCATGTTAATAAGTCCCCTACTGCTTTGCACTAATAGGTCAATGTGTTTGTTCCAGTTTAGTTGCTCGTATAGTACCATACCAAGAAATCTAGTTGATTTTGCTGTGCATACGTTTTGCTCCACATTCTTCAGACCGGATATATAAAAAATCGTTCCAAACGGAACGATGACTTTTGAAGTAAAACAAGGACATTTAATTTTTAATTTTGACTTCAAATCTATGTTTTATATTAAGAATACATGTTACAAATTATATTTGTGCTAAAAAATATACAGCTTTCACTTATTTTGACTTTGAAATTACACGAAGAAAAACGTAAACACTGAATTTGTCCGTCCGCCATTTTGGATTTTTTCCGATCAACTCGACTTAACAGGTCGTAAACAAAATGCAGTCTGAAAATGACTACAATGCATCTAGTGATGTAGATTCGAGTTTTGATGATTATTCAGATGACTTGGAAACGTCTGATGAGTTGGATTGCGAAAATACAGCTCAGAACAACTCAGATCACCAGCCGTACATGTAAAGGTAATGTTAACGAAATGACAGCTGATTTTGAAAAGTAGTAAAACAGTCGTTTTAGTGGGCTATTGTAGTCAGTATAGCTGCTTTCTGTTTGTTTTTGAAAAAAAAGAAGCAAATATTTCACCTTTCAAACAGTTAACACAGAACTCATGGCACCAGGAAATAAATATAAAGTGAATCTGACGTAACTTCTGAATTAGCAGACCTCATTTGCCCTGTGTCTCTGCTTTTAAAAATTATTATTTACATCATATGACTTTATGATTGACAGTATTCCTTTGTACGGAAAATGTAATGTGTGTCAATTTTCGTGTGTACACTAAACTGTAACTTTGAATTCTATTGTTGATCTGTAAAAATTAATTTTAAATTGTTCTTCTTGCAGATGTTTTGGTTATGATGGACTTGATGAAGTCCCACCTTCCAACCCTTCACCTTTTTCGCCTGAGAGGGTTCCAGTCTGCAACTGTCAGAGGTAAGCACCAGAGAAAATACAAAGCAGTTTTTGAGACCCATTGACTTCTTCAAACTGTAATTTTATGAAAGAATAATAGAAAATATATATAAGAAAAGGGTGTTTCCTGTTTGACAGTATATTAGAGAGAAGCCAACAAAATGGGGGATGAAATTATGGGTTCTTGCTGATGCTGTTAGTGGATATACTTTGATGTTTATTTAGGTAGGATCACTGCAAATGGACCATTTGGTTTAGCTTATACTGTAGTTAGTTATGAAAGTAGTGGACACGAGTGACCAGCCAATTAACAAATACAATGTTTTGAGAAAGACCAATAAATATTGGAAAACTCTTTTTTTTTCATTTTCTGGATATTGCTATGGTAGATGCTTACATTTTATTTCAAGACTAGCAGAAAAAACACCCAAATGTAGAAGACCAGCTAGATATGGTCAGCTAGATTTTACCGAAAAACTAATCCGGAATTGGGGAACAAAAGTTTGTATGATGATGCACTACTCGCTTCAAAGCCACCAGTTTTTTCTCAGCACACCATGGACCCCAAGTTTACACAGACAAAAAGAAGTTGTAAGCTTCGATATCAAATTGTAAAGATTGAAATAAAAATTTAAATGTAAAGTTTGTAATATTTTCTTAAAATGTGTTCATGCAGGTAGGAATTGTCTGTCAGAATACCACAAGCCTTAGTAGGAAATATATAAAGATGTGTTGAGTCTTTATTATGTCACCCTTATAACTGATTTTACTTATGTGTTAGTGATCATACAGTGTTACACTAGAAATATGTCTACTGAAGTCATATTTCATTATTTTAGCTAAGATGTTGCAGCTACCTAAAATAACTGTAATGTATTCAGTGGAAGATTTAAAAAAAAAAAAAAAAATTTTTGGAAAAGCCTAGTTATGTAACATTTCAAAAATTTGCATAATTTTATTATTTAATGTTGAATTGTTTTGGAAATGTAACATGGAATGCAGAAATGGTTAGACTACAATAAAATATGACTGTTGTTAATTGTTCTGATAATATTTTATTTTTTTCTTCTTTGTGAAATATCATGTTTATAATTTTTGTGTATTTTTCCTGTTGACTTTCCTTCAATTTTTTAAAACTCGCATCAATATAAATTTTTAAAATATTAATTTTACATCTAAATATGGTAGTCTGTTCAATTACAAACAATTTGATGTATAACACTCTTGGGTAGACTTCAAATTATAATGTATCAAGGAACATTAGAAGTCAGATATGTCAGAGTATGAGAAAATGATACAAAATATCAGGTCTGAAGAGAGTTAATGCTTATGTCAATTATATTATTTTCAATTACACGCCCTCTACTGAAGATCATTCCTATGGTTTTTTTAACGTTTAGATTAAATGCCCACTTGTTCATCCAGTTAGATACAGTATCTATTTGTTTTTGTACTGTTTTATAGAGGAATGGGAGATTTCTTCCCGTTCTCCAAATCGAAGCGTCATCTGCAAACTGAGATAGGTTGTTTTTTAAGTCTTTAAACTCGTCGCCTAGGTCGTTGACCATAATCGTATAAATAAATGGTGATATTACTGATCCCTGTGAGATTACATTCTGTTGTTCATACATATCAAATCTATCATTGTTTATTTGTACCGTGAAGTATCTATCCTGCAGGAACGTTTCTAAATAATTGTAAGTTCTGCCTACTATAGCTAATTTCCTGAATACTATGTTGTTTAAATATTCCCAGAGTAATAATTTTCTTAATGAAAGTGTGTAAAAAGTTAAGATAGAGGGCTGAACTTTTCAAACATACAAAACAAAATCATCACAGGCAGTAGTTAAATTGTACGAGTTTACATTCCAAGCATCAGTTTAGAGCCAATAAAAAAATGAAAAAAAAAAATGTTAAACAGGCTTTTAGTGCACTAAAAAGCCACAAATAATCTTTCAGAGTGCATAGCTCGCAGTCAAAAAATGTAACATCAAATTGACAAAAAGCCTGGCGCGCTGATTCTACATGAAATTAGCTTGTGCGTTATACTTCATTAGACACTTATGGATAAAATATTTGATAAACAGCCTTAAGAATAGAGAACCTGTGACACTTGGTTGTTCTAGTTTTATATACAAGCTATCATGTTCATCCATATTTCGTTTTACTCAGACGACTTGCAGCTTTCATTCCATATATGTCCTTCTACATTCCGTTCATCTTACGATTTGCTAGGCTTAGCAGAAGTGACAAACAGTCTTATCAATTCACTTGTTGACACACTAACATTCAATTATCTTAGCAAATACTGCATGCCTTGCACTGTCATCTACACCTAAACATACCTTGTTTCCTCCTGGAAGCAAAGGTGAAAGAATTATCACTTTCATCCTTCCTGGTCGTTATAGTTCTATTCGAACGTTGCCACCTTTAACACACAACAAATGTTTCTCTACGCGTTCACATTTCCTTTGTATATTACGTCTCCGCTGGTACCGTAGCTCGCAACATTTGATTGATCAATACAATTTTACAGCGAGCATCCATCCCAAAGGTAATGGTACCAAATTTGCCTACAATTACAAATTGCTTTTTTCCATTTCAATTTGCGTGAGGAGTTATTTTGTTTTTGGCTGTTGAACACTGTAAAGCTAGCTACAACGACAAAATGTTTTTCCTCGTTGGAAATGTAGAAGCAGATTTGTCCATGCTAAAGTGTGCCCAGCCCTTAAAGACGAGGTGCTATGGGACAAGACATGTTACTTGTATAATCTGTCATACCAGCCACGTGGTCCACTTATTGTGGAGAATTCATAACATTTTCTCCACGCAACTCATAATATTTATTTTCGTAGTGGTATTCTCATTTGTTTTTATGTTCTCCCTTTGATTTGCTATCACACACCAAGCGTCCACTACCAATTTTTCTGGGGTTTCCCCGCAGTTTCAGTTTCAAAGTGAGGGGACTTCCCTCTCTTCTATTTTTGTCCAAGTCCAGGAATTCCGAACAAGGGATTATTGGGTGGGACTGGGTTGAGGTCACTTTTTGTACAATACGCATAGTGGCCATGTTACCTCGTTTATTGGAAGACTAGGTGTGAAAAGGGGTTTTCCTATCCACGATGTCTACCTTATCATATTTATTTTTCCTTATATTTTCAGGCCTGTTTTCACCATAGTGCCTGTGTAGGTCCTGATGATTTTCCCAACCTGTGGGCTTTCCCTTGTTACATTGGTCACAGGCCTCCAAAAATTGTGCAATGTCCGCAGCTACGCCTGGCCAATAGAATTTCACAGATGCTCTTTGACAGGTGGTACCAATTTTCTCATATCCACCGTCTGATACAACATGTGATCTCTCCATAACCTTTTCCCTATATGAAGATGGAAGAACTAGTTGTCCATGACCATTTGATCCTGTCCCAGCCTTCCTATACATCAAATTATTCTTCATATAAAATTCTCCTTTGGTTGGAGGGTTTATGGCTTTTTGGTAGTTTTCTGAAACACGGCTTTAATGACTTATCCTCAGCCTGTGCCTTCCTCATCTCCTCTGGATGAGTATCTATTGGGTTATCTTCCTCCTTCCTTGACTGTGACCTGGTCTGCACTGCTGCCATAATCACTGGTCTTTTATGGACTTCCCAAAAACACATATCTACATCCGAATATCAGAGTGTAGATTGGTTCATTTATCACTGCTGCTCTAATCACTCCTTCCACATAGCGAGTTTTTACATTTATTCTTGCAATGGGAAGTGTCATGGTTGCTACGTCCTTACTTGCCCCTTGTATCTCCACTGATTCTGTGGTATATTGATCTGGGTGCACTAGGTTAGAACACACATCGGATTCAAAATCCAATCCAGTATCATAAAGGCACTTGATAGTGGCCCCATTACATACTACTTCTTCACATACAGGGGGATGATGAGGTTCTTGCTGTCCTGTAGACAGTTCCTTCTTTCCCATGTTTCCTGTTTTAAGGTATGCAGCGAAATATTGAGGGTTCCTCCTCCTGCAGTCTTTTGTATGATGATTATTTAACTTACAAATTTTACACCATTTGCCTTCTGGTCTGTAGGGTTTCTTTTCATTTACCTGAAGGTTTCTGTCTCTAGGATCAAATCTAGGCCTATCATAACTTTGTTTAAATCTCTGTGGTTGATCCCTATTATCAAACTTATTCTGATTTTGTGGGGTTTTGTTACTATCTGCTTGTTTCTTTTTTATACCAGCTACTTCTGACTCGGCTGACTGATATCTCTCAGCAATAGTGAGAATCTCCCCCAATCTCTCGGCACCTTGTTCCATGAAAAATTTTCTCAAGTCTGGAGCCAGGGACTCTCTTATCTGCTCCAGGACCTATATGGTACGAAGATTTCACCATAATGATGGACAATGTATTTGCCACAGTCAAGGAGGTTGTTCTTCTTGGTGATTTCAACATCGATATACACAATTCAAATCTAACATGGAAAAATATAATATTATCGTACAACTTAAAACAAATAGTTAACCAGCCTACAAGAGTAACACAAGCATCAACCACACTAATCGACCACATCTACGTAACTTGCCCAGAAAACATCATAGAATGCTCTGTCCCTAATATTGCAATGAGTGACCACTATCCAGTATGCTGTACATGGTCAAAGAATAAATGTAAAGTTCCGAAAAATAAACATGTAAGTATCAAATTTAGAAGTTTCAAACATTTCAGTAAGGAATTATTTTTAAATGACTTGCTAACTGCACCTCTCGCCCGTGTTTACCAACTTCCTGATCCGGATGACGCTATTGAATACTGGACAAAAATTTTTTATAATGTTTTTGACACGCACGTACCAGCTAAGGAAATTCGCGTCAAACGACAATTAAAATCTCCGTGGATCACGCAGGAAGTGTTGGAGGCTATGAGGCAGAGAGATCAAGCGCACAAAAATAAGGACCTCAACACATACAGGGTATACAGGAACAAAGTTCAATATTTAATTCGGAAAGAAAAGAAAAATCGTTTTAGAAATATAGTTCAGAACAAATCAAATAGTAAGGAAATATGGAAGGCAATTAACACCTTAGCGAAAAAAACGTAATGCACCAGACTCATTCTCTTCCAACACCTCATTTACTTGCACCGACTTCAGCAATCACTTTCAAGCAGAAATAAACGGTCTGAAATCCACAATACCACCTTCCTGTAGTGACTTAGACAAACTTTCAGCATTCTGTAAAAACAAATGTACAAACTCAGTTCCACCCGACATTCCTTTTATGACAGTTAATGAAGTGTATAACTATCTTATTGGCCTTAAGGATAATAGCTCATCAGGGCTTGACGGAATTAGTAATCGAATACTGCGTTACGCCGCACCAGCTATTAGTGATTCACTAACTTTTATATATAATCAATGTATTGCTAAAAGTTATTTTCCTTCAGCCTTTAAGATTGCCAAAGTATATCCTCTCTTCAAACCTGGCTCGTCAGATAACAGTAATCTTGGTAACTATAGACCTATTTCTCTTTTATCATCGCTTTCTAAACCACTAGAAAAACACATACATAAAGCAACACTACATTACCTAGTTAGCAATGACTTGCTAATTGACAGTCAGTCAGGGTTTCGACAAAGCATTCATGCCACACAGCTCTAACTAAGATGATAGACAACTTGCACCTAAACATAAATAACGATAACATATGTGGAGCAATCTTTGTAGACTTTAGGAAAGCATTTGATATGTTAGATCACGCTGTTTTAATAAGAAAATTAGAAACAATGAAAGTTAACTTTAAACTAGTGACATTACTTAAATCATTCCTGTCCGACAGACAGCAAGTAGTGTGGTACAATAACTCCTTGTCAAGCCCAACTATTATTGACACTGGTGTTCCTCAGGGTTCTATTCTCGGCCCTCTACTTTTTTCCATTTACATAAATGACCTTCCACTACACATCGAGCACTCATCCTGCGACCTATTTGCCGATGACTGTACCATTTATACTAGTGATAAAAGTTGCAACACGCTAGAAATATTATTACAAAGCGACACAGACAATCTTATTAAGTGGAGCAATGAAAACTGCATGCAAATAAATATCACTAAAACAAAATGTATGATAATATCAACTAGACAAAAATTACAAAACTCGCCGAAAACAACACTTCAGCTCTACATTGGAACCTCTTTAATTGAAAATGTAAATGAATATAAAACACTAGGACTCATAATTGACCAACATTTAAGTTGGAATTCGCATGTACAAGCACTGACCAAACAAACGGCACAAAAAGTTTACCAGTTAGCTAAAATCAAACATTTCCTAGATGAGGAGACACGAAAAATGTTCTATACATCCCAGATACAAACACATCTAGACTATTGTTCCACAATTTGGGATGGCTGCACCATGTCCAACACTAAAAGACTCTTTTCATTACAAAAACGTGCAGTGCGCCTAATTTCAGACAAAAACCTCACACAGTGTGTAGACGCATATACATATCTTAACATATTACCACTAAGAAAGCGCCTTCTCTTCAACAAAGCCAAATTTATTCACAAAATCTTGTCACAGAATGCTCCAACGTATCTGTGGCCTATTTTCAAATACAGCGGAAGACGCAGTCAACGCTTAAATAAATTACACATGCCCAAGCCTAGGCTCGACTTATTCAAGAAAAGTTTAGCTTTTTCTGCTGCTCATCTGTGGAATACTCTTCCACACGACTTAAAAAATACTCTTAGTCCATATTCATTCAATCACAGACTTTTCAAATACATCATGAGTGCAGATTATATGCCACCCTAATTTCGTTATGTTCTTAAATAATTACGCTGTCACCTCAGGGGCGCATTCCCATAGTCAGTTATGACTGAAGGGGCTATTATTATTATTATTATTATTACATAACATCATATGTAGGTTTTAAAGTTAATTTTGTCCTGTTTAGTATAAATTATGATACGCATCTGTAAATTTGTGTAACTGTTATTGTACTGTTACAATGTTGGGATTTTATTTTATTGTACTTTCTTGTTATTTTATTATTTAAGTAACATTTAGGATACGTGTGAGAATAAATAGATTAACTATGGAAAAAGAGAGAAAGGAAGGGCAGAATGTTAGATGAGCCTGCGTGACCAATTCTAAACCCTTTGAAAATAAAGTTCGTTCGTTCGTTCTATCTATCTATCTATCTATCTATCTATCTATCTATCTATCTATCTATCTATCTATCTATCTATCTATCTATCTATCTATCTATCTATCTATCTATCTATCTATCTATCTATCTATCTATCTATCTATCTATCTATCTATCTATCTATCTATCTATCTATCTATCTATCTATCTATCTATCTATCTATCTATCTATCTAATTATCTATCTATCTATCTATCTATCTATCTATCTATCTATCTATCTATCTATCTATCTATCTATCTATCTATCTATCTATCTATCTATCTATCTCTGATAATGTTTGTACTTTTCAACATATGTTATGTCATGCTTATAAGTAATTAATGTTAATATGAGTGTGCTATATTATTATTTTACTTTACAACGTTGAATTCCTTGAATTTGATATGTAAAATGCATATGAGAATAAATGAATTCAGTATGAAAGGTGAGAGAAAGGAAGGGCAGAATGTCAGACGGGCCTGCGTGCCCAATTCTCAACCCTTTGAAAATAAAGTTCGTTCGTTCGTTCGTTCGTTCCATCATAATCATTTCCTTCAGGTCTTGGGTTTTCCTCAGAGCAGTCCATTTCTCCAAGTAGGTTTCTAGTCTTGCCGGGAATTGGTGGTATGTTTCTCCAGACATCAGCTTACTATTTCTAATTTCTTTCTATAAAATTCAGCATTCTTCTCATATCTTACTAACAATGCTTGTTTTAGCAGGTCATAGTTTACTTGATCTTTTCTACTTAATTTGGAGAAAACTTCATGCGTAGTTCCCCTCAACCCTTGTGATAGATTTAGGCTCCACTTTTTTTTCTCTAGCCCATAGTTAGTAGATAGTCTCTCATATCTATTGAGAAATTACTCAATGTCATCATCTTTCTCTACAAATGGGTCTAAGTGGAAATTCATGACTGAATGTAAGGCACCCTGAATTACACTAGAATCAGAGGTAGTTGGGCTGCTTCCATTATCTATAACATCTCCTTGAAGTTCCATTTCTTTTAGTCTTAACTCATGTTCTCTTTGCAATCGCCTTTCCTCCGCCTCCATCTGCCTAGCCTCGTTTTCAGCCTCCATCTGCAATCTGATTTCCTCAACCTCCATCTGCAATTTGTTTGCCTCAGCCTCTCTCTCTCAGCCTCTAACCTCCTAGTCTCCCTATCAGCCTTTAATTGTAATCTTTTCTCTTCAGCTAACCTCCTATCTTCTCTATCTATAAATTTATCACATTCAGAAGTATCGTACTGAATCATCGCGTCCCCAGTCAGGCCAAAGTCCTTTGCCGCCTGCAATGTAGCAGATCTAAATTTTGCCAAATCTGTCATTCTTTTTCACTCTTACACAAATTATTAACACTTATATTATCAATTAGCAAATACTAACTAATTTACTTAACTATCGTCAATGACAGCTCATTCAATTCACCACAAGTTGTTTAGTTTTGTTAGCTTTATTATTCCATACAGTAAGAGCCCCAGAGTATGGTGGAAAAATCCCGGACAGGACACCACTATGTCATAAGAGGTTTGATGTTACAAAATGTATAGGCTATCCTGGACAAATAGGTGTATCAGAGGATACCAGGATAGTGTCCAGATAAGAGACTGGTCTTATAAGTAATACCCCCTTCTCTTAAAAGAGCACGGGTGTATAGACAATCAAGATTGGGTCAAGCTATGTAAGTTCTCTAAGTAGATGATGATGATGATCTCTGAGTCCCTAACCGCTACCTCTACTGATCCCAAATGATTTAGCTACGGGTCTAGGGAAATGTATTTACTTTATTCAATGATTAATTTCAAACAGAACTTCAACTTAATAAAAATTAATTAAGCAAGGCTGTATGAAAAATTATGTACAATTTAATTGTCTAAACCTCAATCTTTTGGGTCAGGAGTTATTAAAATCAAGAAAGGTTATTTACATAAGGAAAGAAATAATTTGGAAACTCTGTTCAATGTCTTTTAAAGGGTCACTGGAATGACTACAAGTACTGTTCTTGATTCTTAATATTTATACTGCTACTAGTCCTATACTGCAAGGTCTACTACTTTCATCATCCCACAGTGGTTAAGTTTATTTGGGTGAATGAGTTTGGATGAATTGACATTGCCTTCCTAAAGGACTTAACTTTAGAATGTTGCTGTTTCAGTTCTTTGAATAGTGGTCAGGATCACCAACTCCGTGACTCCTGGCTGAAAAGATGGGGTCTATCTCCAGGCTTTATATGGAGCTCTCAAATTCCACACGCTCTTCTTCTCACGTAACTGCAGCCACGAGGTAAATTCGTGATATAACCCTCAGGTAAATAAGTTCACACACACTCAATCTGACTGGCTGTGAAAAGGTTCTTAGTCGGCTCTACCAGTCCAACCGGCAAAGGCTTGGTCTACAGTCTTTTTTTATACGTCAGCTCAGTGTGATTTTTATGATTTCAATGGCGGAAAACTACAAAAGTTTGTTACTATTTATAGCAGTACACCCGGCCAATCAGACAGAATGTCAAAAAGTTAATTTTTGATTCTAGTATTTATGCGATTCTAAGCGTGTCTGTATGATCTCACTAAATTTGAATATTTTATATCATAGTTATTTGTGAACCGATTTTAACTATCAAAAGTGATAATTAAACGGCCAATTCTTCTCTATCGTTCTATATAGTTTTCTTTTAGTTATTACTTTGCATTTCCATCTGGGTAATTTTTAAGTAATTAATTTGGGCCTTACCCTGATGTGAAAATATCACTAACTTAAATTTTCTACTACCATACATTTTTTTAATGATGGAATCTTTATGTTCATATGTTAAGCAATATCAGCGCTATAATTTGAAATATCCCTTTCATTTTAAGTATCTTTAGTTATTAAGAAATAAATTATCTACGTTCGGTCCAAAACACAAAATAGGCATTATTTTCGTCAACCACAATTTTCTTACCACTACAAGAAATGGAAACGATTTGATTGGTTGTTAAATTTTGTCCTATGATCTTCGATAATTTTTGGGGTGGGCGGTAACTTTTTACTTGTTTCTTATAAAAATTCAAATACACTAGATAAATTGTTGGCGATAAATTTGACTTGCCCCTCAGAAAAATTTCAAATACTGTAGTTATTAATAGATTTTAAAAATACGATAGCTAGTTTGTTGAGAGCGGGTAATTTGAGTGTGTTGTCATACGGATTCACTTCACTACACTTAGCTGCCAATGGTAGTTTCTTCTACCGCTGGGTCAGTTCCTTTCCACTCTGCTCTCGTTTGTCTCTGATCAAAGTTCAGGCTCCGCACGTTCCCAGAACGTTCAAGGAGTAACGGCTAAGGTGGTTCTGCGCCTTTTGATGGGGTCTCGCAAAACGTCAGTCCATTTCTACCTTCACTTGGTTCCAGAGATAGTACTTTCTACTGGTACCACTAATAACTTGAAACAGAAATAGAAACGAAACGCTCTTCTGAGTATGGCGTTTTCCGACACAATTATGTGCCCCCCCCCCCCCAATCCCCCTCTTCTATTCTACCATCCAATGTCACAATTTACCCTCGAAGAGAATTAAATTTAATCCCTTGGGATAAACTTTTCTTTACATTTAAACTGAATAGCTTTAGCTTTACATTACATGAAAACGAAAATGTTAAACGTACAGATATATACTGTTCAAAAAAGGAAACGCATAGCTACTGAAGGCACACACATAGCCATAATTTTGACATTAAATAACTTTTTTTAATTTAATGCCTGGAACAGATCACGACGATTGGCTGGAGCAACGTCTCGGCGACAAACACGTCTATGCAGCTCATCCCACAGATGCTCAATCGGACTCATGGCTGGAGACAGGGATGGCCAGGGAAGGGTGAGAATGTTGTTGGCAGTCAGGAACTGCGTGGTCAACCGTGCACAATGGGGTCTGGCGTTGTCCTGTTGAAACACAGACCTTTGGGCAGCCAAAAGTGGAAGGACATGGGGTCGAAGAATTTCATTGACGCATCATTGCGCATTCAAGCCTCCTTCAATGTGCACCAATTGACTCCTTCCTTGTAACTGATAATTCCCCACACCATTGCACCTCCACAACCGTGCGGTGGAGCTTCATAAACGCAATTTTAGGTAAAACGTTCATTTCGCCTACGGTAGACCCTACGCCGTCTATCATGACGCTGCAACAAAAAGAAAGATTTGTCACTAAACCAGACACATCTCCATTGATTGTCAGCTGACCAAGGACGATGCTGGTTGGCCCAAAGAAGTCGATTTTGGCGATGGCGGCGCGTAAGGACAGGTCCTCGGTGAGGTCGTTGTGCTCAAAGTCCAGCGTCATGCAGTCTATTCCTGACAGTTTGATCAGACACATGACGTCCTGCAGGCAATGACTGGGCAGTTGAGGAAGCTGTTGTAAACCTGTCTCTGAGGTGAAGAAGCCGAATAAAGCGATCATCCGCTGCTGTTGTCACTCTGGGTCGTCCACTGCGATGCCGGTCTTCAACTGAGCAAGTGGCTTGGAACCGGTGCCAAAGTCGACTGATGGTACTCTGATGCACGTTTAGATGCCTGGCAACCTGACTTTGACTTTCGCCTGCATGCAGTCGGCCAATAGCAATGTTCCTTAAATTTATCGATAGAGACGCCATAAATGTCTGCTTGAAAATGAACTGAATTTTGTGTGTGTAGCGTTATCCTTTTATAGGGTTTCAGTTGCGTAGTCAGTGAATAGTGTTCACCCCAAATTTTGTTGCTTTCACGTGCGCGCAACATGAGTGTTACCTCGTTGTTCATTGGTAGTTTTAAATGTTATCGGTAACACATGTTGTTATGTCGTGCATTGGTATATATAACATTCAAATGTAAATGCAGTCAGACCAACTTGAAATAAGTACGCTCAGTCCATCGTACAATTAACACGATTTTTAATTGACGATATTCACAACACTGAGTACTTCACACATTGAGACATTTGTATAAAAATGATGCTCCATAACAAATATATTATCTCTGGCAGTAAGCATTGATGAACAATACAGCTGGCCGTTAGAGGTCAAACTGTCTGCAAATATTCCAAAACGACATTGTCATGAATGTTAATGTGTATTACACAATTACGTACTACCTTCTGTCTGCCGTCTTGCCACACATAACTCAAACACACATTCTTGAAGTAGTATCAGTAGATAATCTGACAATAAATTAATAGAATGTAGAATCCTAGTATGGAGCTCTTAAACACACCCTGTCCACTAGGACGAACACATCCAATGCCAGTGACCGCCGAACGTTAACCGTTCGTTTTTTTGCCGCAGACATTGCCTACGTCATACACTAATTTACATATAGGTCACATTTTAACAAATGGTTCGCTTTCAACACTAATACTGTTATGTGTTCCTCTCATTTGCCCACAGCGATGCCTTAGCAAGCCTGCGTGCAAAATGAGTGGTAACAATGAGCTGTGGTCAAAAATTGCGTCATAAACACTATTGACCACTGCGTTGTAACGATTACAAAAACGAACGCAATTCAGGTCAACGCGTGCATTTGACATTGTAAAGAACATTTGAGGCTGGTTTTTATATACCCTAGCTGCAAATTTTACTTACAAACTCATAAAAACGCGCCTTCGTATAGCTATGCGTTTCTGTTTTTTTTTTTAAACAGTATATGTTTGACATTTACATCTCCACTATTTGAAAAGTGTTCACAATATAAATTCATTTATGTTTCATTTATATTTACACTTGTTGAAAAGTTTGAAACATCGATTAATTTAAAATGAATATTTTCAGATAGACATTTACACTGGTTTAAAGCTTGACAACTTACATTAATTTTAAAGTGAATATGTTTATAGTGACATTTACACTGTTTTGAAAATGTAAGTATTATTCTTAGAATGTACATCATTTCTTTCATCTTTCCCTCACTGCTCCATAGGGAACCTGGAACTACTTTATGTTATTAGTTCTCTTTACAAAACTATCAATAAAGCAATCACCAGCCATTTCAGTTGTGGTTCATGAATCTTCATTCTAGATACTGAACTTGCCAGCCCCAAATGACTTTGACATCCAATAGTGAGTTTCACACATTAAACTTCACATGGTAATATATACAGACATATGTTAGTTCACATGTTAGTAATAAAATATGAAATGTAAATCACAACTTACGCCAATCCTGGCTACAGACTTGTTTGCTCATATAAAAATAGAGACGAATTGTTCTCTTACACGCGTTTGGGATGTCTTTAATTTTGCAATGGATTGCTCCCTCTGACTCCGTGTTTCTTCAGTTTCCTAGTCCCGGTGTTCCTTATTAAAATGTAGAGATGTCCTTTGGTTTTGTATGTCTTATCTGGTTCTCCAATAAAAGGTCCGGTTAACAAATAGGAATTATAAATCTAGTCTTCACTCAGGCGAGGTCTGAAGTCTTGGCGAGCTTGAAATTCACAGTCAGATAAAACTGCGAAATAATAATAATAATAATAAATTCTTTAAGCGCCAAACACGGCGCATAAGGCAGAAACCAGTGCTCTCCAGGTTGTTCGTTGTGACGCCACTCCTCTTAGCTCTTGCACATTATTTAGGCCCAACGTTCTTCCTTCTCTTATTATTGTTCTTCTGAGTGTTTCTTTTGGTCTTCCTTTTTTCCGCTTACCCTCAGGAACCTAAGTGAGCGCCTGTAGTGGTATTCTGTTGTTTTGCATTCGTAGGACATGACCGATATATGACCATCGTCTTTTCCTTATATAGTCGGAGACATATTTCTGCCTAGAGTCTTCTCTTATTTGTCGATTAGTCTTGAATTCTTTCCAACTGATGTTCATGAGTTTTCTAAGACATTTGTTCTCGAATGTATTCAGCTTGTTCTCCAATGATTTTGTTATTTTCCAACTCTCACAGCCGTATGTTAACACTGAGATAACATTTGAATTAAACAGACGAAGCTTGGTATGTATATTCAATGATCGTAATTTCCAAATGTTAGATAATCTATTGAAGGCGCTAGCTGCCAAAGCAATTCTAGTATGGATTTCTCTTGTTGTGTCACCATCCTGCGAAATAGTCAGGCTATATTCCATCCAATGTTGTTATGAATCTAATCAGAAAAATCCAGTCATTTCAAACAGGTCGGGTGTGGCACTTTCAAAATATTTCCTACATGAAAATATTTTGCTAAAGGTCACGTCTCCAATTTATGGTAAAATGATGTCTTGCATACACTCTCTCAAACACATTTGTAAATTCATATTGTCTAAAATGTAATAAATCCATGATTACCTTTAACCAAGAGACCGAATGCGATTATATCACACTTGTCTGCCCACAGGTGTCACGCAGACAGTAATCTCGTTATCTGTCGTATGAGTACGCAAACTCCGTCTCTTATCGGAGATTTAATCCGATGGACCTGACGTTTTTATCTGCCGCGTCTATAACCACATATCTGGATAGCACTTCTTGCAAATGTGATATTTATCACATACAGGGTGATTTGATAAAATCAAATATCTGCTACTTAGCAGAAAAATGAATAAAGAAAGAACGAAAAAAAGAAAAGTGCGATAATTGACAGCACCTAATAAAAATGTGTACCACAAATGTACCGATACTGCCGGAGAGAACCAAAGTTCGAAAGAGGTAATCTATTTCGTCACAATAATTGATGTATGGGAAAAAATAGCTCATATTTAATGGAAGAATCTTTCAAGATTGTTATGTAATTCAATCAATCAATCAATACCCTTTAGCTCTGTCACGTAGGGTTTATATTCATTTAATTTCCTACAACTTCTTCCTATTCTTTCACCCGGAAATTCTCTCTTTTATTATCTCTGTATTTCATTTTTTCCTGTGTATTTTTCATCCATTCGTTTTGCGAATATTATTTTCATATAATTCGCAAACTTTACCTGTTTTCCTTTCTCTTAAACTGAGAATCGCGCTAGGACGATATTACGTAGATGTCAGGGCTGCAGGGCGTCAGAAGGCGTGATAAGTCGGTTCGCTGAACAAAGGACGTAGCAAATCGTCTACATTCTCACCGAGCGCGCGAGCTTCTTCTCGGCATAAGTCCCGGTGAGGTGTGATACTTTACATCTGCACCGGTCAGTATCCAGACATTTGTCTGGAAAATCCCAAACTGACACGGCGCTCACTTAGGCCATGGTCAGCTGTAGTGTAAAAACTGCCCTGCATTGGAGTCAGGCTGTCTGGGATTTGAAACTGACACGCGTACATCGTGGTCAGTAGGTGACAGTTACGACACGCGTTAAGCGGACGTAAATGTTGGGAGTAGGGGAGATAATTTCGCGTGGCGAAATAGTTTGGGCCCTTTGTCTGATTTTAAGATATTGGCCAAGTTTGAAACTTTAATTTCATTCTCGCTCATAGACTCCACAGTAGATAGGTCGCTCGAAAACAGAATAGCTGTTAGCGAAGATCTCAGTTTGTTTCGGCAATTTGTCGAACTTCTAGACTTCCAGAAATATTTTCAGCATTTTTATTCTTAAGTTGTGCGACTACCTGTAATTCTGTGGTTGAGGTAATTAATATGATAGATATATAGATTTTGTGAGTGTTAAAGTGTTAAATCGCTTAATTCATTTTAATCTATTTCTTTAGCGCAGAAGAGAAATAAAGTGGTAGGCTATTATATTTTCTAGGGAAGCATTCAGTGGAAAGCAGAATAAAATTAAAATTTCTAGCTTATAACGGCAATTGTAGCTATTTATAAATTTAATTTAACTGCTAATACTCAGTCGAGTGTATTTTTCTAAACTAACGTATAAACTCTAGAATCCAGCCTCATGAATGGTGACGGAATACGCACGTGTTCTTAATTTATGAGGATTGCTGATTTTTAAATATAACTTACGTCACGGGAAGTTTAAATGATAAGCAAAGCTCTCTGCTTGCAAGTTTAAATGTAAGTTTTAACCAGTACAGATTCTGTTTATTATATTATATGTGTTATTTTTCCTCCACACAGTGAAAGTTTTGGGGTGACCCTAACTTTACCAGCACCTAGTAGTAGTTTCCATACTTGTGAAGAAATAGACAGTCCTTATTTTGAACCACGTGGGTTTTCTCAAGTAACACTGATCTGACGGTGCAAGTTAGACAGAAATACTAATATCCCTATAACGGGTTTTCAAAGACTGTAATGATAAATACTGGATCTTGGAGCCAGCACTTAATTTCTTCTAGAAACTCTATATAATTTGCTGCCTGGTGGCGTGAATATTAACAATCATTTCCCGACTAGATTATATCTTGTGGACAAATCTGTGGTGTGACTAAAGTGAATCCTATACTGAGGGAAGGCACCGACCTGACATGCATCATTTTTTTTAGAAACCTACGCTATTGACACTGTGCTCTGCTAACTCCCGCGCCTGGAATAATTGTTAGGTGACTTAATCAGACATTTGAACAACTTTGCATACCCAAGTAGTCGTTCCCGGAGACTCCAAGTTAAATACGTCTTTTGGAACTGGGGACTTCTTGGCAGAAGACTGCATTTTTTGAGTCTGTGTGAAAATCTAAAATCAATGTGTTCCAAGAGGCAGCAAGCAAAGTCGTGAGTACAAGTATGAGAAGCCATGGCGGAAGGAATGAGTGTACGCTGGTTTGAGTGATATTTTTCACTATTTTATCTTTGACACCCTGTTGCTGTCCTAATTTTTTTTTCAATCTGCATAATTTGTTGCTAAGGCTAGAGTTCTTGTGTTTTGTCTTAGGTTAAATCAGATTTTTTTCAAACTCTGTGCATATAATTACGAGATAAAACAAAGACAACTCTTAGAATCAAACTCTATGTATCTGTGACTCGGGCGCCATCATCTGTTCTCTTAACGGGGCCGGGCTAAACCTAGAGTTAACACTATAACGGGGCTATCATCCTTGCAACATTTCCTTGATTTTTTATGACTATGTGTATATGTATTTTCCTTGATGTACTTTCTTTGATGTTGTGAGCCGATTTTTCCTGATATTAAAATCGCTCTTGAACTAAATAATCGTGTTTGGTCAGCTCGTTCTAGATAATATATATATCATTGTTATAGTTTTCCCACGTCTGTGTGTTTACCTGTCGTCACGTGTATGTGCGTGCCTGTGAGTGATAGAAATATACGTAATATGTATATTGGTGTAGTCTGTCTGACGCTGTAACAACTGTTGTAGAAGATAGGTGAGAGAGAGAAGAATTCTTTTCGCTTTCAGAGACAGCCACTATATCAAATCTATCATCTCACGTGTGTGGAAATTCTATTACCTTTCACTAACTCTCACTGAGTCTATCACCTATTCAAACCTATTCAGAAGGGACCAAACCTAGTCTTAATTCTCCTATCGGAAATCTACGACAAGCTCCCCTAGAAGCTTAGGCCTTCAACAAATACATGTCAAGTCTTCCTGTCATGTGCCATCCGCTCAAGGGTTTTCCATGTTTTCCTCATCATTTTCACCTATATATCCAGTTTTTTTCTCCATATGTTTCTTGGTCTACCTCTTCCTCTGTTTCCCTGTGGATTCCAGAACAAGGGCTGCCTTGTAATGCTATCAACAATGTGTGTTCTATCCATCGCCAGCGTCTTCTTCTCAGCTCTTGTTCCACTGGCACTTGTCTGGTTCTTGTCATCAATTCCACATTTGTGACTTTGTCATACCATTTCAGTCCTTCTATTCTACTATATTATGTTATGTAATTCTATACATCTATATCATTTGTTTCAATTTGTTGAAATGGTAGGACAGTATGTTTTAAGTATTTACTACATGTGATATGAGGTATTGTAGAGAACTGTGGAATCGTTTAGAGTGTGAAGTTTTGTTGTGTAAATGATTCAGTCACAGCAATATGACAACTTTTTCAGTGAGACATTGTGTTTGTATCCTATCACGAGTTAGAACATGAGGCGTTCTGTGGTATGTGCCCAATTCTTCTGTGGAAAACTCCGTTTCCCATCTGGAGAGGGGTTATGTCATAGAACGGTTTCATGTGGGTGAATGATGGAGTGAGTGTAAGTAAAGATCATAGAGGTAGTCAACAATTGCTTAAGTTTAACTCAGGGACTGAGTTCATGCCTGACTTCATGCCAGCATTTTGTGACTTCTGGGTGCACATGGGGAAAGTGTGTTTAGTGAACACAAGTGTGGTGACTGAGAGAGTACACGATTGTGACTAGAGGCAAGTCTGTGATTTGTGATCGAGCTCGTATTCTGTGACAGTGGCAAACCACAGTTGTGATGGATATAGTTATTGTGGTATAGGTCTTACCTATTGTTGTATAGGCGATATCTTTCCACCTAGGACTGTCCCTGGAGGAACTTTGGTAGTGTTCGTGAAGAACATGTTAAGGCGATGAGTTGGTCCCACCTTGGAGCTACTGTGGAGTAAGGCGTTGTGTCATTTCCGCCTTGTAGCTATTTTGGAGTAAATACAGGCTTCGTCTGGTTACCACCTGACAGCGATTCTTAGAGAATCTTTATGGCCATGTTTCATGCCGCCAATCACTTGTGATAAGTGATTCACGCCTAGATGGTGAATGTAATGATGCGAGGGGTGTATGCCGCACATAAGGATGTTTTGTGTACTGGTAAGCCACTCACGTCTGTTGTTTTTTCTGTTGTTTAGTTTTCTACTTCTTTATTTCTTTCGAGTGCCTGAAAACATACCTTTATGTTTGTCTAATATTTATTTACTGTGTACTGTTATTGTGTGTCGGTAAAGCCAGTGTGAACATTGTAGTTAGATCTATTTCCTACAGGCAATGTTAGCCTGCGTATAATGTCCGTGTGCTTGACATTGTGAGTAATATTCAGGATTTGTGGAACTATGTGAATAAATGCAACAGAACTGTACTATTGGTGTCAAGTTATTTAACATGAGTCATTGTTGTGCACCATCTCACACGATACCCATAATATTAAGTTTCTTACACTGGGTTTTTTCTTCTGTGTTGTACCATGTTGTCTGTCAGTAAGTGTTCGTATTTAAATTTTCACCTCAATATATATTTTGTATTTCATATTTAGCTGCTTTAATGTTGACATTTCTGTCTGCGGTTCCTTCTGTGTCCTGCTGATTTTAGCTTTATATTTATTTTGATGACAACTGGATTGTGATTTTAATTTATGTCTGCTCCAGGAATGTTATATCTCATGGGCTTGTTTTTTCCATTTATATAATTTCCTTAAATGATGTATACAAAACGTGTTATATATAAGTAGTTGGTTTTCTTCACAAAAATGTATAAGACTGTCTCCTCTATCTTTTCTTTTTCTCAATCCATATTTCCTTTTTCTGCATTCATGTCTCCCATTACTATCAACCCATCTGTAGATTTAACTGGTTTAAGTGTGTATTGTAGCAATTCATAGTATTCCTCTATTGCGTCTTGGCTGTGTTCTTTGGTTGGTGCATATGTTTGTAAAATTGCGATGTCAAATGGTTTTACTCTCATGTTAAGTAACATAATTCTGTTATTGTGTTTCCAGTATCCACATACATATTTCTGTTATTGTGTGTCCAGTATCCACATACATATTTCTGTTATTGTGTGTCCAGTATCCACATACATATTTCTGTTATTGTGTGTCCAGTATCCACATACATATTTCTCTAGGTCTTTAAAAAACAAAAATAACACTCCTAATCATTGTTCATATTTCTCCTCATGAGTGTATTGTTCTCTTTTTATGTAACATGTGTCTATCAATTTTGTCTCTGCCACTCCCAGTACATCGAGTTTCATATTGGTTGCCTCTAAAATTAGACATAGTTTCCCTGCTCAAATTAACGCCCTGAGATTCCATGTGTCTATGATTAGGCTCTTCCTACTAGTTTTTGTGTGGTCTTTCTCTGAATGCTCCCATTCCCCGAATTTGCTGAACACTCGTCACTAGTACTTCCGGACTAAATAGAAGAGTTTCCTCTCCCTGTCGTTTTGTATAATAGATTCCTCCCCAGGGGTCAGGGCGTTCTATACATAGCTGTCCGTATCTTTTCGGTGTAACTCCATTCGTTTCTGTAGGTTTTATGTGGTAAGGCCCCAGTCTCTTTCACGGTGGCTAGTGGTTATCTCTTTGTGTGCCTTGATTGGCCTTTAGTATGCCAGACTCTTTGCTGTTTCCTTCGTAAGCCAATGATCTATTTAGATTCTTCACCTCACTCCCTGTCTCAGTCTCTGTGTACTAGGGATGGACATTCCCTTAAGTAGGAATACTCCTAACTTACTCATGTAATTTTGCCAGTCAGCTGTGGCCGTATGACGCACAACCATCAGCATTTATTCATGCTGGAAGCTGGTTATTAGGAATACTCATAACTCACTCATGTAATTTTGCCAGTCAGCTGTGGCCGTATGACCCACCACCATCAGCATTTATTCATGCTGGAAGCGGGTTATAACGAAAATAAAACTATCGTTAGTCATTATAGAAAAGCAAACATAATTTTTTACAAATATAAAAATACCCCAGACAGCAAAGAGCTGGGTGGAGCAAGGGGAAGCCACTGTGTCATTTTTGGGTAACAAGCCACGTGACAAATTCGGCGGCAGTTGGTATAGAAATGCAATGACGCAGGTAGAGACAGTGGCATCACGCTTTGAGAACGTGATGTTTGACCAATAATTTATCAAATAGAATAAACTCCCAACCAATGAGAACGTAGCCAGCTTAGGCCACCACGAAAATTGTCGGCAAGAAATTATTAGCCCGGTAGTCCTGGAAAATTGAACCACGTAGAATGACGTTCAATCAGTGGCGGTTCCAGGGGGTTGTCATTGGGGGTGCTGCACTGTTATTCATTTAAAATACTATACATAATACTCACAAATTGTGACCACCATGTGATATATCAACCCAGACAAAAATTATTAGTGTCTTATCTCATCTAAAATCTGTCAAGAAGTTCTGAAAAGTTATTTTGAAAGTTTACTGCAACTAGGAGTAATCATTGTCAGTCGTAGCAGCTTCCCGAGTCTCAAACCGGTTACACGGACATCTTCTTCTTCCTCGTTCGCCATGAAAAGGACGGTGGTTGCCTTGTGTCTTTTTACGCCGTAGTTGTAACATCTGCACTTTTCGGTCGACACATCCGACTTCTGCACGGCATTTTTTAGGGACCGGGTTTGCCTTCCCATTTCGATCCGTACTCGCTCAGCCAGACTGCACTGCTGCAGACTGTTTCCAGAACCACCACGTGGAGGTAGAGTACGGTCTTGGCCAGCTCTGGTTCGCTGGTCCTGATGCAAGCAGTCAAGCTATGGGTCGCTGACTGCATTCACTATTGCTGCATCTTTGGGCCCCGTCACGGACATGTATGCTGCTATTTCTCGTGTTTAAAATTGTCATTGTAACTTCCCTTTAATTTGCTCATTGCACTTGAGCTGTGGATGGCTGCAGCTCTGGTTAAAAAGTTCAAACCAGTCGTAGTTCGCCTCTAGCTGTGTGTATGACAAGCATTCGCTTATAAGAGGTCAAGGTCACTTGAGCTGTAATCGTTTGCAGCACTTTTCCCTAATACGGTAATAGATAATTTTTTTTGTTTTTGTATTTAACCCTTCCGGTGTAACCTCAATTTTTTGGTCTGTCCGTATTATGTATTATAATGTAGTAGAGACAGCAGTATGCATTCCTTTTCTTAGGGAGTGCTGCAGCTCAACAGCTCATTAAAGAAAGCCGCCACTGCGTTCAATGTCTATCCAGCTCCTAGTTGAGGTTTTTCAACAAATGATGAACAACATTCATCTATGTGTGTTTGTACACCTGAAGCAGTTTGTTTCAGTTACTGACCCAAGTAAGTAGTACGATCGCCTATCGTTTTGTATTTCAGCATACTTTTGTAATGAAAACATAATAGCACAGGAAAAATATAAAAATGGAGGATTTGAAACTGAAAATAGACAAGATGGCTATTAAGCAAACTACGAGGAAAGAAAGCAAATGCGTAGATAGGATTATCCAGGATATAGAAAATGTGATGTTGAGGAAGAATTTAACGAAGCTTCTTGGGTTGAAGTGTCAGGAGGAAAATACATTATCCACGGACAGAAAAATAACTGAGATTTATCTGATGCGCAAAATGTATAAATTGATGTACAATACTTGTCACTGTTTGACCTGTTTTACTGTTGAATAAAATTCATCTGTAAGGACAAGGCTGTTGAAGATTTATAATAGTTGGATAATGTAGATGTCATTGTCAGAGTTCACAAATATCAACAACTAATGCTCTCCACATACAACACCTGTAGAAGGAAAGAACGGACCTCACACACAGATAGGGAGGGTCTAAGTAATTAACACCTCTGGTGAGCTTAAGCCAGTACCACCAAGACTGACTTAGACATGTACAAAATAAGAGTAGGAAAAGGAAGTTTACACAAATAAAGTTCTATTCTACTTCAACTACATTATAAAGCACCACGGCTACATATGGTTAATTGGTACCGTACCCAGTCCCACAAGGAAACACTGGGTGAGACGGTAACATAAAACTTAATTGGTGCCTTAGGACCAGTCCCCCCGCTACACAGCCAATACTGTTACCCGGAATGTGGTCACCACCGAACACAAGCGCTGTCCGTGGAGCCATACATGAGCTAAATAAAGAGAGGGAAATCAAATAAGATCCAGACGGGACCCCAAGATGCAACAATAGTGAATGCATTCAGTGACCCATAGCTTGACTGCTTGCATCAGGACCAGTGAACCAGAGCTGGTCAAGACCGTACTCCACCTCCACGTGGTGGTCCTGGAAACAGTCTGCAGCATTGCAGTCTGGCTGAGCGAGTACGGATCGAAATGGGAAGGCAAACCCGGTCCCTAAAAAATGCCGTGCAGAAGTCGGATGTGTCGACCGAATGGTGCAGATATCACAGCTTAAGCGCAAACAGACACAACGCAACCACCGTCCTTTTCAGGGCGAACGAGGAAGAAAAAGAAGAAGATCCAGAATATTCATGAAGGTTTAGGCTGTCACTCACAGTGAGGTATTATACCTCTCTCTTTCCCTACGTCCATTTTTTGGTAGATAACAAACTTAACGATGTGTAGACCTCTGTAATTGTATTATATATCAGTGAATTAAAACACTTGAATAAAGGACAGTTGAGACACTTTACTTGTTTCCCTTACATCATTGTTAAAAGTATATGTACGTGGAGAGCTAAATGGTATTAACAGAACTAGAGAAGATGTTAAAGAATGAAAGAGAAGAAATACAAAACTTGTTGTTATCTGTTTCTTAAATTTTTATTTTGACTTCGGTCGAACATAAAAAGGGACCCACATAATTCGTCAGGGTGTCCTCGACTGTTAATGTGAAGGCTTCTTTATGTCGTGATCCAAGAAGACAATGGCCAGCCTAAAATAATACAATAAATAACGTTCTGTAAGTTAGTAAAGTCATCGTTATAAAACTTTTCTACAGTGATGTCAGATGTGTTTGTATAGAACTTTGTTAAATTAGATATGTCTTTTCCTTTCCTCAAGACCTGAGAATACAGGGCAGAATCGTCGCTGAACAGAACGAAGCTTACATGACAACAACCTGCTGCATGATAATGGAGGTAGAACCGGCTACTGCAGCTCTGTGGCGGCTTCCAGAAACTCCATCAACCAAGGCAGTTATTGTATGAAACTCTCAGTACATTCTTCGAAAGGTACAGAATGGATATCTACAGCATGAATGCACATGGCATTGATGGAGTTGACAGACTAGCTTCGAGAGCACCCATAGTGAGGACACTGGATATGTATATGGGATAGATACTAACGACAATAAATGTTTGCCCAGAGTGCTATAATGTTGATTCCAAACAACAGTCATCATCATCAGTTGCCATCTCCACAACGAAGGTTGGCTTTAATGGATCTCCAACGTCTTCTGTCTCTTGTCTTGGTGGTGCACTCTGATATACTCTTTCCTGTCCATCTCTTGATGTTATCTTCCCACTTATAGCGCTGTCTTCCCCTTGCACGTTTGCCTTCAACTCTCCCTTCTGTTATGGTCTTCTGAAAGGTGTTATGCCTTTTTATGTAACAATTAAAAAAAAACTGACATTTATATAAATAACAAACATTTTTGCCTAGAAAATGTTTCTCTGTCCTCAACGAAGTATATTTGTAAGTTACAGACTTTGATAAATGACTTTGATAAATGACTTTGATAAATGACTTTGATATTGTAGACAATATAAGAATTAAAATGCTCCCAGTTGTGGAACCAATGATAAGAGGCAGACAAGTAACACTTGAACAAGAGATGATAAGAACTCGCTGACAATGACAAGGATATATACTGCGTACATCTGCAGATAGCATTACAAGGCTGGACTTGTGGTGCAATAACTTAAGCCACAGAAGTAGAGGAAGATTTTAAAAAATGGAACTATGAAATGTGAATGGTAAATGATACACATAAATGAGTCTACATAAAATGGGTAAACAAACATAACAGCTGTTCTGTAATTATGTTTCTATAATTCACTAGACACAGTAATACGGTACTGATGTTGTGTTATCTGGCGTACACAGTTACGTGGAGTGGTCGTGCAAATTACCACAGTCCACAACGCACTATTTTTTGTGGCGCTTAGTTGGCAATGTGGGCTAATTATGATTGACTTCTGTAGCAAAGTTGTGGTGCAGTTTTGATGATCCTGGGTTTTGAGTACTCGCTAAGCCTATCATTACTGTTTGTCTAGTTTAATACTTGTTATTTATTGTATTATTTTAAGCTGGCCATTGTCTTCTTGGATCGCGACATAAAGAAGCCTTCACATTAACAGTCGAGGACACCCTGACGAATTATGTGGGTCCCTTTTTATGTTCAACCGATGTCAAAATAAAAATTTAAGAAACAGATAGCGAAAGTTTTTGTATTTCTTCTCTTTCATTCTTTAACATCTTCTCTAGTTCTGTTAATACCATTTAGCTCTCCACGTACATATACTTTTAACAATGATGTAAGGGAAACAAGTAAAGTTTCTCAACTGTCCTTTATTCAAGTGTTGTAATTCACTGAAATATAATACAATTACAGAGGTCTACACATCGTTAAGTTTGTTATCTACCAAAAAATGGACGCAGGGAAAGAGAGAAATATAGTATTTCCATCATAACTGTGGTTTCCCACTGTCACAGAATACGAGCTCGACCACAGATCACAGACTGCCTCTAATCACAGTCGAGAACTCTCTCGGTCACCACACTTGTGTTCACTAAACGCGCTTTCTCCATGTGCACCCACAAGTCACGAAATGCTGGCATGAAGTCAGACATGAACTCAGTCCCTGAGTTACACTTAAACAAGTGTTGACTACCTCGGTGACCCTTATTACACTCACTCCATCATTCACCCACATGAAACCGTTCTATAGACATATGGAATCCCAGGGCGTTAATTTGAGCTGGGAAACTATGTCATCTAATTTTAGAGGCAACCAATATGAAACTCGATATACTGGGAGTGGCAGAGTCAAGATTGATAGACACATGTTACATAAAAAGAGATCAATGCACTCTTGAGGAGAAACATGAACAATGATTATGAGTGTTATTTTTCAATTTTAAAGACTGGACACACAATAAAACAGAATTATGTTACTTAAAATGAGAGTAAAACCATTTGACATCACAATGTTACAAACATATGCACCAACCAAAGAACACCGCCAAGACGCAATAGAGGAATACTATGAAGAGCAACAATACACACTTAAACCTGTTAAATCCAGTGACTGCTTGTAGATGCGGCCTTAGGAATTTTTTAAACTGGTGCGATGTCTGGCAATGGCGTTCCTTCTCCTCCTTCTCCATGGTTACATGCAGGACTGTATGTTCCCCTAGGACAATCCATTTTTATGTCACCCACTTGGATCACTGTGTTATCTATGTCACAGAGTTGGAACACTGTGTTATCTATGTCACAGAGTTGGAACACTGTGTTATCTATGTCACAGAGTTGGAACACTGTGTTATCTATGTCACAGAGTTGGAACATTGTGTTATATATGTCACTGAGTTGGATCACTGTGTTATATATGTCACAGAGTTGGATCACGGTGTTATATATGTCACAGAGTTGGATCCCTGTGTTATCTATATCACAGAGTTGGATCCCTGTGTTCATTATGTCACAGAGTTGGATCACTGGGTTATCTATGGCCACAGAGTTGGATCACTGTGTTATCTATGTCACAGAGTTGGATCACTGTGTTATCTATGTCACAGAGTTAGATCACTGTGTTATCTATGTCACAGAGTTAGATAACTGTGTTATCTATGTCACAGAGTTGGAACACTGTGTTATATATGTCACAGAGTTGGATCACTGTGTTATCTATGTCACAGGGTTGGATCACTGTGTTATCTATGTCACAGAGTTGGATCACTGTGTTATCTATGTCACAGAGTTGGATCACTGTGTTATCTATGTCACAGAGTTGGAACACTGTGTTATCTATGTCACAGAGTTGGATCACTGTGTTATCTATGTCACAGAGTTGGATCACTGTGTTATCTATGTCACAGAGTTGGAACACTGTGTTATATATGTCACAGAGTTGGATCACTGTGTTATCTATGTCACAGAGTTGGAACACTGTGTTGTATATGTCACAGAGTAGGATCACTGTGTTATCTATGTCACAGAGTTGGAACACTGTGTTATATATGTCACAGAGTTGGATCACTGTGTTATCTATGTCACAGAGTTGGAACACTGTGTTATATATGTCACAGAGATGGATCACTGTGTTATCTATGTCATAGAGTTTGATCACTGTGTTATCTATGTCACAGAGTTGGATCACTGTGTTATACATGTCACAGAGTTGGATCACTGTGTTATCTAAGTCACAGACTTGGAACACTGTGTTATCTATGTCACAGAGTTGGATCATTGTGTTATCAATGTCACAGAGTTGGAACAATGTGTTATATATGTCACAGAGTTGACTCACTGTGTTATCTATGTCACAGAGTTTGATAACTGTGTTATCTATGTCACAGAGTTGGATCACTGTGTTATCCATGTCACAGAGTTAAATCACTGTGTTATCTATGTCACAGAGTTGGATCACTGTGTTATCTATGTCACAGAGTTGGATCACTGTGTTATCTATGTCACAGAGTTGGATCACTGTGTTATCTATGTCACAGATTTGGATAACTGTGTTATCTATGTCACAGGGGAGCCGCGCTGGTGTAATGGCTTCGGCGTTGTACTGGCGACCAGGTGTTCATGGTTCAAACCCGGGCGTCGGCGTTTGAAGAAATGTTTACGGCCGGAAATTTGACTGAATAGCCTGAACGGCTCCTGTGATAAACCCTCTGTGGATGGGAAGGAGCGAAGCTCCTGACCGGGTTGGAAGGAAAGTCCTCAGGTTCCCCAGCCTCGCAATGACATGTCATTGGGCCGAAGGGCTGAAAGCCCAAGTGCCGCTGGATAAGAAAAAAAAAAAAAAAAAAAAAAAAAAATCTATGTCACAGAGTTGGAACATTGTGTTATATATGTCACAGAGTTGGCTCACTGTGTTATCTATGTCACAGAGTTGGATCACTGTGTTACCTATATCACAGAGTATTATCACTGTGTTGTCTATGTCACAGAGTTGGATCACTGTGTTATCTATGTCACAGAGTTGGATCACTATGTTATCTATGTCACAGAGTTGGAACATTGTGTTACATATTTCACAGAGTTGGAACACTGTGTTACCTATGTCACAGAGTTGGAACACTGTGTTATATATGTCACAGTGTTTGATCTCTGTGTTATATATGTCACAGAGTTTGATCCCTGTGTTATATATGTCACAGAGTTGGATCACTGTGTTATATATGTCACAGAGTTGGATCACTGTGTTATCTATGTCACAGAGTTAGATCACTGTGTTCATTATGTCACAGAGTTGGATCACTGTGTTATCTATGGCCACAGAGTTGGATCACTGTGTTATCTATGTCACAGAGTTTGAACACTATGTTATCTATGTCACTGAGTTGAAACACTGTGTTATCTATGGCCACAGAGTTAGATCACTGTGTTATCTATGTCACAGAGTTGGATCACTGTGTTATCCATGTCACAGAGTTGGAACACTGTGTTATACATGTCACAGAGTTGGATCACTGTGTTATCTATGTCACAGAGTTGAAACACTGTGTTATATATGTCACAGAGTTGGATCACTGTGTTATCTATGTCACAGATTTGGAACACTGTGTTATATATGTCACAGAGTTGGATCACTGTGTTATCTATGTCACAGAGTTGGAACACTGTGTTATACATGTCACAGAGTTGGATCACTGTGTTATCCATGTCACAGAGTTGGACCACTGTGTTATCTATGTCACAGAGTTTGATCACTGTGTTATCTATGTCACAGAGTTGGATCACTGTGTTATCTATGTCACAGATTTGGATAACTGTGTTATCTATGTCACAGAGTTGGAGCATTGTGTTATATATGTCACAGAGTTGGCTCACTGTGTTATCTATGTCACAGAGTTGGATCACTGTGTTATATATCACAGCGTATGATCACTGTGTTGTCTATGTCACAGAGTTGGATCACTGTGTTATCTATGTCACAGAGTTGGAACACGGTGTTATCTATGTCACAGAGTTGGATCACTGTGTTATCTATGTCACAGAGTTGGATCACTGTGTTATCTATGTCACAGAGTTGGAACATTGTGTTATATATGTCACAGAGTTGGCTCACTGTGTTATCTATGTCACAGAGTTGGATCACTGTGTTATATATCACAGCGTATGATCACTGTGTTGTCTATGTCACAGAGTTGGATCACTGTGTTATCTATGTCACAGAGTTGGAACACGGTGTTATCTATGTCACAGAGTTGGATCACTGTGTTATCTATGTCACAGAGTTGGATCACTGTGTTAATTATGCCACAGAGTTGGAACAGTGTGTTATCTATGTCACAGAGTTGGATCACTGTGTTATCTATGCCACATAGTTGGATCACTGTGTTAATTATGCCACAGAGTTGGAACACTGTGTTATCTATGCAACATAGTTGGAGCATTGTGTTATCTATGTCACAGTGTTTGTTCACTGTTTTATCTATGTCACAGAGTTGGATCACTGTGTTATCTATGTCACAGAGTTGGATCACTGTGTTATCTATGCCACAGAGTTGGATTACTGTGTTATCTATGCCACAAAGTTAGGTCACTGTGTTAATTATGCCACTGAGGTGGAACCCTGTTTTATCTATGCCACAAAGTTGGATCACTGTGTTATCTATGTCACAGTGTTGGATCACTGTGTTATCTATGCCACAGAGTTGGATCACTGTGTTAATTATGCCACAGAGTTGGATCACTGTGTTAATTATGCCACAGAGTTGGATCACTGTGTTATCTATCTCACAGAGTTGGATCACTGTGTTATCTATGTCACAGAGTTGGATCACTGTGTTATCTATGTCACAGAGTTGAATCACTGTGTTATCTATGCCACAGAGTTGGATCACCGTGTTAATTATGCCCCAGAGTTGGATCACTGTGTTAATTATGCCACAGAGCTGGATCACTGTGTTAATTATGCCACAGAGTTGGATCACTGTGTTAATTATGCCCCAGAGTTCGATCACTGTGTTAATTATGCCCCAGAGTTGAATCACTGTGTTAATTATGCCAGAGAGTTGGATCACTGTGTTAATTATGCCACATAGTTGGATCACTGTGTTAATTATGCCACAGAATTGGATCACTGTGTTAATTATGCCCCAGAGTTGGATCACAGTGTTAATTATGCCACAGAGTTGGATCACTGTGTTAATTATTCCAGAGAGTTGGATCACTGTGTTAATTATGCCAAAGAGTTGGATCACTGTGTTAATTATGCCAGAGAGTTGGATCACTGTGTTAATTATGCCAGAGAGTTGGATCACAGTGTTAATTATGCCAGAGAGTTGGATCACTGTGTTAAAATATGCCAGAGAGTTGGATCACTGTGTTAATTATGCCAGAGAGTTGGATCACAGTGTTAATTATTCCAGAGAGTTGGATCACTGTGTTAATTATTCCAGAGAGTTGAATCACTGTGTTAATTATGCCAGAGAGTTGGATCACTGTGTTAATTATGCCAGAGAGTTGGATCACAGTGTTAATTATGCCACAGAGTTGGATCACTGTGTTAATTATGCCCCAGAGTTGGATCACTGTGTTAATTATGCCCCAGAGTTGGATCACTGTGTTACTTATGCCACAGTGTTGGATCACTGTGTTAATTATGCCTCAGAGTTGGATCACTGTGTTAATTATGCCTTAGAGTTGGATCACTGTGTTAATTATGCCAGAGAGTTGGATCACTGTGTTAATTATGCCAGAGAGTTGGATCACAGTGTTAATTATGCCAGAGAGTTGGATCACTGTGTTAATTATGCCAGAGAGTTGGATTACTGTGTTAATTATGCCACAGAGTTGGATCGCCGTGATATTCGTTATAGCATATTACAAACAAAATTATGTACTGATGTCTCAAAAACCTTGTGGTAGGTCAATTTTCTTTACTCAAGTTGAATTATAGTCTTCACTACAATGTGTTTTATTTATGTGTTTATGTTCATGATATGAGAGTATTTCCATCAGGGACAATTAACGTAGTATGACAGTGCCATAGTCATCTCGCCTGTTGTCCACCGCCATTTTGTCGTTAAATGGCAGCCATCTTTGTTTACATCTAAAATAGCTACATTAGTAATGCCGATACGGATAGCAGCCAATCAGAGAAGAGAATCGCCCAGGCGCCAGCGCCACTTAAAAAAATTCTTTATCATTTTTCTTGCCGGTTGCCGAGAGAGAACAAGTCTTGAAAGCTGAAGTCTAGTTCAAGAACATGCCTAGGACTTGTAAGTAGATATAGGATTATTCTCCAACATTCTAAAGTCTTTACAGTGTTAGAAAGGATATAGGATATTAGGTTTACCATCTTTGTGCCGTAGTATTTTAAATAAGAATATATTTCATTCTGTGGTGTTGTATTTCGCGTGCGGTTGATGTTATCTAAATCTCTTCGAAAATGGCGTGGGTCCATGTTCAGGAAATATAACACGTGGCAGGTCCTAGAACGAGCTTATGTAAATCCGACATATAGTTGGTTTGAATAATATTTAATTGTGGCACGATTTAGACTGTTATATTTATTAACTACGGTGCGGATGCCGAAATAGTTTATTTTAGTGTGGCGAGAGCTGCAATTTAAAATGTTACAGCTTACTAGAAAAAGTCCTGTGCTTCTTCAGTAATATTAGACTGATAATGTGGTGTAAGTAATAGTAAGATCGGCTATAGCAAATTGGTGTTAGCTTTCTTAGTTTCATAGTCCTTTTTACAGTGTAAAATCTCAAATAAATTTGCTAAGTCATTATTTCTATAATATTTAGCATTATAATGTAATGTTACTATAGAATGTACAGCCACGCAGCTTAGCTGGGTGTTAGCGTGGCTGTATGCCGTTCTCGCAAGATGGCGTAACCATAGAGCGCGTGGTATGAATGGGCTGTAGCTGAGTGATCATTGCTGACTGTGGTGGGCGCATGTTTTCTGAATGATAAATGTTATTAATTATGCTATTGAATTTCACTTAGACATTGTTTTTATATATTGTTTTTCAGAAAGTCTACGAACACTGTCTGGGTGTTCGGTAGTATTAAATGTTGATCTGTATAAGGTTTTGTGTTGCTTGAATTGCTAAGTCTGCTGCTGAGAGGGTTGCAAGCAACCAATAATTGCAACTCCTGACAAACGATCCTTAATAAATTTTCTTAGTGCACGGGTCTTGGGTGTGGACACCTAGCCCCTGTCACAAGTGGCGTCGTCGGCAGGATTGACAGACAGCACGCAGTGAAGCAACTCTTCAGCCTTCAGAGTAACAATAGCTGAGACAGTAGAACACCCAGTTCAGTACAAGACAGGGAACACGATCATCCAGCTTACCATTGTATTCACTCAACTTTACTAGCCACAAGATGGCGGCACGCAACACACGTGCTGCTAGTAGATTGGATAACGAAGATGCAGCTGAAGTGGATGACCCTGTAAAGGAGCTAGAACGTCAACCAGAGCGAGTGCGGTACATCATGGTACCTACCCACAAGAAAGTGCGGGACTTTGGGGAGCGCACAGGCCCTACGGCTGAGGAATATGTCAGAGAGGTGAGAGCTGCCTGGAGGGTAGGGATGATGAGTAAAGAGGACCAGGCAGATGTTATTCTTGACAGTGTGACCCCAAGTGTCCGCAGGGAGCTGAGGATTCAGGCTGATGACGATGACCCAGAGGCAATGCTACATTCCATTCTTAGGGTGTATGGGGAACGTCGAAGCATCCCAAAGGTAATGGCAATTTTCTACTCTAGCCCGCTATCGAACGTTACCCCAAGATATTTCACCCTGTCTTACATTTCAACTTTTGCCCATTTCTGCATGAGACAGCTCCCAACCTTAGTCCTACCTAGCTAAATGCATTAATTAGTGATAAACATTAAGGTTAGGTTTAGGGATCTGTGACCTAATTGTCCTGAGCGTCGTCCGATTGACAGAGTTGTTAGAGCGTGGATCTTTCGTGGTAGAGGTGCCTGGTTTGATTCACGGTATTGACCCGCTCCAGTCTACCCAGCTGTAAATGGGTACCTGACTTTGCTCTTGAGTTAGGCACTTGATATACCGCAAGAAAGGCAAATGGTAACCCCCAACTTTCGATGCTGGACCTATTACAGTCAAGTCTCGAACACTTAACAACCCTGCAGCGGTATCTACTAATGGACTACCTTTAAATGTTTAACATAACCCTACACTGTAACGTTAATGGTAACGCTAACGATATGGGCCATTTGTTTCTGTGGCATGGAAGACCTAACCCTACACTGTAACGTTAATGCTAACGCTAACGATATGGGCCATTTGTTTCTATGGCATGCAAGACCTAACCCTACACTGTAACGTTAATGGTAACGCTAACGATATGGGCAATTTGTTTCTATGGCATGGAAGAATACGTCCCACTGTTCTTCTTTCAGAAGAAAGCAATATAATTACGGAAATGCATAACAAGAACAAGTTACATACTTCTTCTATATGAGGTGGCCGATTCTAAGCAGTTTCCATATTGTCAACCGTCAACGATGTGATTTCTCCTGTAAACATAAGAACATTATTTTAGAAAGAGACTCAATACCAAAATGAACATTTAGTTAAGTTTGTGGAAAGTTTGATGTCAACATCAACGTGAACAGAGAATTTAAAAAAAAAGTTTGTATACAGCACAGTAAATAGTACAATATATTTCTTATAGGCTGCAATTCCTGATATTTGCTAAGTTGAATACAGAACATTACAATCCAAATTATAACCTATATTGGATTAAACCTGCTATTCCGTACATCAGGAACACCATCTTCCATTGCATATGCAAAAAAAACTCAACTTCTAGAGTTTGCCTTTGTGAACAATGTTGCACGTGACCTCTCGAAATGTCTCGAATAACTTTAATAAATAACTCTGTTATAAGTTTACGTGTCTCCTATATCTTCTTTTTCTTTTTTCACCTTCCAACTCCCAAACAAGCAGAAGCCTTCAGCAACTGTTTGCCAAGTCTTCCAGTCACGTGCCACCAGGTCAAGGTCACATGTCTTCTTCATCGCCTTGACGTCACTTCTCTTTTCGTGCTTTGGTCTTCATCTTCCTCTCTTACCCAGGGGATTCCAGAATAGCAACTGTTGTGACCGCTTGGCATACACTACAATTAATACGTGTTAAAAACCACATAATGAGAATAACAACGTTAAAAGCAGTTAAGACATTTGTGCACAAAATACAGTGTCATGACAAGTTTACGACTTCGAGAAAAACTGTCCCAAAACAACAAGATAGTAAGTGCCTGTTTATTGAAAGGAAAAATTTGGGAGAAGTTGCAAGTCTTGGGTTTTTTCCGTTGCTAAAGTCGAAATAACAGAATGTCGTGTGCAAAAATGTCGAAAAGCTGAGAAAAGCGTGTGCAAATGTTGATGTTTGGTGCCGAGTGAAAAATAAAGCATCGTGTGAAAATTGGCGGGAAAAAAGAGTGGGCTGTATATAAAGCAGAGACGTGGGCGATTGACAGGGATCCAGGACTTGTACAGATTTTAGGAGTCGTTAGGCGAGAGAATTTTTTTCAGATCTTCGTCTTTGAGATTATCAAGACAAGTTGTTTTTTAACTTGACAAGTTTTTCAAGTTAGACTAGTATATTTTAAGTAGACAAGTTTGTGTTTTACCCTGTTAGATAGATTATTCCTGTGGATTTTCCATTTTCATTTTGTTTTGGATATTCACTACTTTGGGTAAGAAAGAAATAAGTGCTTCATCATTGTGTCAATAACATTGCTGTTCCACATTACGTTAATAAAAGATATTCTATTTTTCTACATTGCTGCGTTTTCCTTGAAATATTACGGTTGGATTATTTGACTAAACCACTATCAAAGGACATTGCTTTTCACTAACCATAAAAAAGGGTACGAACGAACTTTGGGAAGGAAGAATAAAACAAGGTGAAGAATTTCCAACTCAGGCGGACAGACCTGTAACGACTTGAACCAAGAAACGTACAAGAGTTAGCGCACTTCAAAATATTTACCTGCGTTCAACACCATTAACTGAAATGACCCGATCAGCTGACGGACACACACACATTCTTTCATTGATGATGTAAACACAGCCCGGTAACACGATACTATTTGATGCCGCGACCTGCGCACAAATAGTTGCACTGCCACACATAACTCTATTTGGCGCCGTGACCACCCCTTTTTCGTTTGTGAAAGCATACTCATTCTGGCAAGCGAACATCCACCATTTTTTTAGTGATAGCAGACAGGCCTAATCACTATTAATCACTATCATGGATCCACAAGCATTGCTACAGCGGCTTGACCAGCAACAACACTTAATTAATATCCAGCAACAGCGCCAACAACAACACTTAATAAATATCCAGCAACAGCAACAGCAATATGATTTTTAACCATACAAACCTAAATGGGAAAGAGACACTGTCCAACAACGAGTAGATTGTAGGAGCAGTTTACATAGAAGACATCAACGGATAGCTGTAAAAAATTTTGTTAGTCAAATCAAGAAAGGAATGACACTGCACATAACTAACATCAACAGTGGGAAGTGTCAGTTAACAACCGAGAATGGTTGGATAATGTATGTACAGCCGGTATTTCCTATGCACAACCTTCTCCAACCACAAAGCAAATATACGGAAGAAGATCGAACAGACAACTTCGACATCTTACAGGAACATATGAAAGACCCGGAAGTTGTTACACTAATGAACCAAATTACAGAAACACCAGCAACAGTCAAGGATAGCAACACAACTTTACAGGCAGAACAAGCACAGAAGTACTGTACTTCAAAGCAACCGGAACCCGGTACTACCTGTCACCAGTCACATTCGCCTACACGTAGCGAAGACAACATTCCTCATAACATACAACCGGAATGACTACCCCAACAACAGCAGACTTTACCAGATGCCAACACCCATCTACCTACACAACTATCTTCTGATACACAGTTTTCGTCTGCCTCATTAACTGAACGAAATGCTTGCGTTCCCACTTCCACACAAGATGAGTCAGAGTCAAAGTTTATACACCCTCCACAAGAGCGTAAAAAGCTGTACACGAAACGTTGAGCTAAACCAAAGAACATCGCACAGCAGAGTGCATCAACTTCGCAACACCCTTCCTCTTACACTACATCAACCGTCACTGCTGTAGACACTGAGAAGAAACACGATAGAAGATTGTCTACGACAGACGCTCTGTACAGGAAACGTTCAACTAAGCGACACAACTTCGCACAGCACAGTGCATCAACATCGCAACACCCTACCTGTAAAACTTCAGCAACCGTCACTGCTGTAGACACTGAGAAGAAAATTAGTGTAAATGAGATAAAGAAGGCAATTAAAAGTACCCTAAGAGGACTCGATCTTAACAACTTGACAGCAAGGCAGATGATGAAAGCGCTAGAAGTAAAGTTTGACACGGACTTATCAAAAAGGAAACAAGAAGTGCGCGAACTTTTGATCTGCTGTCTAGAAGAGACGCTCTATTAGAGATAGCCAGGTTGCTCTAGCCAGGTCTACTCTAAACCACTTTCCTTGTCCGAGTACGATAACAGATTTGCCCAGGAGAGACAATGCTATATTTTAGAGTTACTCCAGTTTGCTCTGGCTGGGTTATCCTAAAAGGTTTCATTTTCATTGTCCGAGTACGATGGCAGATTTGTCCAGGAGAGACAATGCTATATTTTAGAGTTACTCCAGTTTGCTCTGGCTGGGTTACCCTAAAAGGTTTCATTTTAATTGTCCGAGTACGATAGCAGATTTGTCCAGGAGAGACAATGCTATATTTTAGAGTTACTCCAGTTTGCTCTGGCTGGGTTACCCTAAATGGTTTCATTTTCCTTGTCCGAGTACGATAGAGTTAGCTAGACGGGATATAATATTTTAGAGTAGGCCGGCGTGCTCTGTTGGCTGCTCTGAAATGTTTTTTTTTTGATGATGCCAGCCACCTTCTATGTCGTCCAGTTGATGCTATCAGCGGCAGTCATAACCGCCAGTGAGGAGAAAAATCTGCAGAGGCACAACTCTATTCAACATGCACAGTTACAGTATTAAAACCGTTATATTTTGTATTGGAAGATTTAAATTACATTTTGTTTGCACTTTGAAATATATGTGTTGTTGTACATTATACCAGTACTTAACCAAACACATGCATGTACTATTTGCCACTAAGGAAGAATCTCAAGGGTTAAAGAAGACATTGTTTGATCGTAAGACAAGCACATCAACCAAAACGGGCGATTTTGCCGTTTGTAGGCAATGCGCTACAGTTTTGTTGGCACTGCACCCGACCGCAAACTATGACAGT
The DNA here is from genome assembly GCA_024509875.1 of Oreohelix idahoensis. Taxonomy (NCBI): domain Eukaryota; kingdom Metazoa; phylum Mollusca; class Gastropoda; order Stylommatophora; family Oreohelicidae; genus Oreohelix; species Oreohelix idahoensis. The sequence continues at coordinate 45,963 of JAMPIV010011869.1, forward strand.
TTATGTCATAATATTAAGACTTTGGCAGAAAACCAAAACATTATTAACATGTGATTAGCTGGAGCATCACAAATGTTGAACGATACTCAGAGCATTTTTTCTCCATTAACACATTTTTCTACTGATCTGTTTAGGAGTACTGAAACTAGACATATGCTATGGACCGATTTTATGATTACTTGTTATAAAGTGGTTGAATTTCATGAATATCGCATAAACAACTATGTACTATGTATCATGTCTTTTTTTAACAAATTATTGTGTTGAGACACACAGATGTTGTACTCGTCCAGTACAAATTATCTAAGCTCTAATGCGTATATAAAATGTTGACCCACACCTCTACTCCCTTTTTCCTACGCGCAAACTGTCCACACGTGACCTTAACACCACCTCGCTGTTTTTCGCTATGTCAAATCTAATCTTCGTTTTCACCACCTTATCTTCCCCCCGTGTCGATTTCCCCATGCGAGTTCTTCTTTTTTTTTCTTTACCTTTCTCCCATGCCTCGCGTTCATTCATCCATCCAACAAAAGAACTACTTTCTCTACTCCCCCCAGCTATTTCATTGTACTATAAACCCCCACCACCCCTCCCTCTCCTTCAGTTGACGCCCCACTGTGCAGTCAATGAGAGTTCAAACATCCAATGTGACCTTTCACCGCTCCCGTTCACATTAGCGAAAGTCATGGTCACAGGTAACCAGCTATGGTCAGTAACAATTCAGATGTAAATATTAAGATAGGATTCACTTATTGTCCTGAGTGTTGATTAACACTCGAGTTTTGTTTGACATGACCAAACCTTATATGTGTCGACTTTAAATAAAAAGTTCAATAAGTTTAACATTAATTATGTATATTTACTATCATAACTCCATGTTTTTATGTATTATTATTAGCGTGTTAAGTAAAGATGATATAAGTATTGTATTAATACATGAACAATTTACATTGCGTATTGCACAGTGCTATCCATATCCCATAGTTGAATGACATAGTGTATTATGTCTCCCCCGTTTTACGCAATATAATTCTACTGTGTCCCTCGTTTTACAAAATAATATCCCCCCCCCCCTTTTTTTCGGCTCACATGTATACTAAGATCTTGTAATACATTTTTAAGTTAGCTTACAGGTATACTGAGATCTTGAACAAAAAAAAAAAAAATAAAATAAAAATTTTTTTTAGCTCACATGTATACTAACATCATAAAATTAAAAAAAAAATTTTTTTTGGCTCACATGTATACTGAGACCTTGTAGTTTTTTTTTTTTCATTTTGGCTCATAAATATATGCCCCCAGTCAATGACTTATACAAGTCACATAAATTTTTCTCAACAATTGTCCATTGCCAATTGCTTCATAAATATATGCCCCCATGTCATATTTTGGCCCAGTACGTATGTTAGGGACTTGATTTTTTTTAGTTGATAGGACGAAAATGTCTCCACATGGGATACATTTTTGTGGCCCCGGGACTTGTGTGACCGCTTGGCATACACTACAATTAATACGTGTTAAAAACCACATAATGAGAATAACAACGTTAAAAGCAGTTAAGACATTTGTGCACAAAATACAGTGTCATGACAAGTTTACGGCTTCGAGAAAAACTGTCCCAGAACAACAAGATAGTAAGTGCCTGTTTATTGAAAGGAAAAATTTGGGAGAAGTTGCAAGTCTTGGGTTTTTTCCGTTGCTAAAGTCGAAATAACAGAATGTCGTGTGCAAAAAGGTCGAAAAGCTGAGAAAAGCGTGTGCAAATGTTGATGTTTGGTGCCGAGTGAAAAATAAAGCATCGTGTGAAAATTGGCGGGAAAAAAGAGTGGGCTGTATATAAAGCAGAGACGTGGGCGATTGACAGGGATCCAGGACTTGTACAGATTTTAGGAGTCGTTAGGCGAGAGAATTTTTTTCAGAACTTTGTCTTTGAGTTGTTTTTTAACTTGACAAATTTTTCAAGTTAGACTAGTATATTTTAAGTAGACAAGTTTGTGTTTTACCCTGTTAGATAGATTATTCCTGTGGATTTTCCATTTTCATTTTGTTTTGGATATTCACTACTTTGGGTAAGAAAGAAATAAGTGCTTCATCATTGTGTCAATAACATTGCTGTTCCACATTACGTTAATAAAAGATATTCTATTTTTCTACATTGCTGCGTTTTCCTTGAAATATTATGGTTGGATTATTTGACTAAACCACTATCAAAGGACATTGCTTTTCACTAACCATAAAAAAGGGTACGAACGAACTTTGGGAAGGAAGAATAAAACAAGGTGAAGAATTTCCAACTCAGGCAGACAGACCTGTAACGACTTGAACCAAGAAACGTACAAGAGTTAGCGCACTTCAAAATATTTACCTCCGTTCAACACCATTAACTGAACTGACCCGATCAGCTGACGGACACACACACATTCTTTCATTGATGATGTAAACACAGCCCGGTAACACTATACTATTTGATGCCGCGACCTGCGCACAAATAGTTGCACTGCCACACTGTTGCTATCAACAAGTTTTCTCAGTGTGTGTGACCTATCAACATTTTTTCTCAGTGTGTGTCCTATCAACAAGTTTTCTCAGTGTGTATCCTATCCATATCCAGGATCTTCTTATTTCTTGCTCCAGTAGTGCTTGTCTAGTTCTTGTTATTAGGTCTATATTAGTGAGCTTGTCAAGCCACGTCAACACTTCTATTCTACGCAAGCTTCCAATGGATGCTTTCTATTTAACTGCAATAAAATACTCTTCCACAGCCACTCAAGTTAAATTTTTATGCAGGCGTTCATGGCAGTGAAAGAGCTGTCAGAATAGCAGCTAGAGCAGTGCTAAACAAACTGGGATCTGTGGAGATGTTCATTAGAAATGCTGAGCTCTACTAAGTTCTACCTTGAAACAATAGTGTCTGCAAAGTTAGATGGAAGTTCAGTTTCAAAGTTGGGTGGAAATTCAGTTTTAAAGTTAGACGGAAATTCAGTTTAAAAATTAGATGGAAATTCAGTTTAAAAGTTAGATGGAAATTCAGTGTAAAAGTTAGAATGAACATAGACAAAGAGCAAGAATTAAAGATCCCCAACATATGTGGAACCGAGAAAGCGCATATGGCCGACTCCAGTACCATTCGTGGAAAAGCTCGGCGGAGATTCAAATAGCCTCAAACTGACTACTGCTTTCATTGGCAACATTCACGTTGACGTCTGAGAGTGTACACAGATGAAGAAGAATGAACAATTTTAACGTGTCTCTTAGATTTACGATTTTTTGTTGTTGACAAATTAATGGCTGCCTTTAATCCATGGGAGAACTCGTTTTAGATGACGGTAGAAGAAGTTAGACGGGAAAAATCCTTGCTTAAATATTCTTTCTTTTTCCCCTTCCGTCACCAGAAATCAATCAAATAATTCCATGTGATCTACTATTAGATCGGGATCAATCGGTTGCCGATCACTTCTCTAAAGCATCTATAGAAGGAACACTAGATAGGGATAAAGGAGAAATACTAAGGGAAATCGATAACCACTTGTTCTAGAGAATCTATAGTAGGGACATTGGGTAGGGATAATAGAGATAGAATAATAACATTTAACGACTGCATGTGAGATAACGACACTGCAAGCAGTGAGTCATACATTATTCGTGATTCAAACGGACACGTAATTCTCTTAGTTAGGGCTCTCAGCCTAGCTCATCCTGCCTCAACACTTCACAGAAGAGCACAAGAGAAACCATCCGCACTCAGAAACATTATCTGCCTATAACGTGAATAATATCCACACATAAAAAAAACACCTCAACATAACAAGTTAAGCTAATGATTGTAGGAAACATAAAAAGTTAAGCTAATGATTGTAGGAAACAGACAAAGCCATCAGATTTATTTTAAAAAGAATTTTAAAAAAAGCAATAATAACTGAGAACAATACCAAACATGAACTTCTTCGTGGTCTTCTTTGTCATTTGTCAAATAACCAAATACAACTGTATTATTCAATTACACATTTCTTTCTCATACAACCACATTTATCTATGTTATATAACAACATACAGTATATCTCTGTCATATAACCACGCATCTCTGTCATATAATTACGTATATCTCTGTCATAAAACCACATATATCTCTGTCATATTACTGTTATTGTTGAACAGAATCGACATCATTGCACTCCAGGCGAACCCATAGGTGCTCAGTCTCCCGTAATATATGTCGCAATGTGTGAATGCTAACTGTTCCTGTAGCTCACTAGTTGTATACACGACGGATGCATCCTCGCTTCAGTTCATGTCTGCTAGCCTTACGTTTGATGCCAAATTTAAACAGTCTTAACCTTGATGATTCATCTATTGTCATTCTGTAACAGATGATCATTAATTGTTCTCAGTATCTCTCCAATACTCAATGACCAATATAACTAATTGTTGATGAAGAAATAGTAATGTCTGCTCCAGACGAGTCGCGGCCATTGTTTTCAGGGCTGCTAAACCTCTCCTGCATTTCTGTGTGATTTGTTCAACGTGGTACTTATACGAAAGCCCGCGATGGAATGTAACTCCAAAGTATTTCAGATTTTCGTTCCTTTCAATTTTCTGTCCATTGAGAGTGACATATGGGAGGTCTGTTTTCACAATTATGTTGTTCTAGGAGCATCACATCACGTAGGCCTTGTTGGGATTTAAAGTCAATATAAAGTTAGTTTCCTTGCACCATTTAGACACCTCCTGTACTGTCCCATATATGCTATTAACCATTTCATGTCGGTAAGAGCCAGTTCTGTAAATGTGTATGTCATCAGCACAAGTCAATGTTTGTCCCAACCCAGTTGTCTGAATGGTGGTTATTTTTGCTGTATAGGTATTAGACAGCATCGGTCATAGTAGAGAACCCTGGGGTAGTCCCGGGCAATTGGCATTGGGTCTGATGTCCATATACCCAATCGAGAAGAGATATTTAGTTAGGACGAGGCCTTCGTAAATGCAGTAAGTTCACCTGCAAGTCATCTCGTAGTTCATACAGAAAGCTAGAGTGCAAGCCAAGACATTGCATTTCCAAGTGAGTAAAACTCCAGTGGAACCCCGTAACATTCATTATTGAAGATACCAGCCTAGTTGACAGATAAGCAGAGCACTGAGTGATAAGAGGACATAGTGAGAGTTCATAGAGTTAGATAAAGTCAGCGTATCGTACACTTGTCACAAGTCGTTACCAAGAAATTACTGCTGTCCTGTTATATAGATGCAAATATGTAAGAAACGCAAAGTTGTGTCAACCTTTCATGTGCATGAATTACTATTATGATCAGCTTGAGCAACTAAATAAACATTCACTCTTGTTGTTTAAGAACTGCGTCCAGAACCAATGTTCAACAACTTCATCGTCGCCATCATCTTGTATGTACACTAGTATTCGTATGTCCTGATATGAAGAGACCAACTTTGCATTACCATCTGTATCCAGCAGACATTGTCTGAGAGCCTGGTGTTACGTACTCCATTGGTTCACGGGCTTGCTATTCGCCGATTGAATTGTCATCTCTAGAGGTGCTTCGTCGTACGAAATGGCCCTGTCGTAGATTTTTGGATAGGAGAATTAAGACTTGGGTTGGTCCCTTCTGAATAGGTTTGAATAGGTGATGGACGCAGTGAGAGTTAGTAAAAATGAAATAAAATTTCCACAAGTGAGATGATAGACTGTGATATAGAGGCTGTCTCTGAAAAAATCGAGGAAATCTTCTCTCTTTCACCTATCCTCTACGACAGCTTTTAAGGCGTCAGACAGTCTAAACACAGATATATATATATATTACATATATTTCTATCTACTCACGGGCACGCACATACACGTGACGACAGTTAAACACACAGACGTGGGAAATCTATAACAATGATTATATAATTATTTAGAACGAGCTGACCAACACGCTGATTAATTCCAAGGGAAATTTTAATTATCATTTAAAATTTCTTCACAACACATAGAAATTACATCAAAACATATACAAATAGTCATACAATCTCAAGAGAATGCTACAAGGATGATAGCCCCGTTATGATATTAACTCTAGGTTTAGCCCACAGCCCCGTTATGAGACAGATGATGGCCCAAAGAGTCGCAAATACATATGGATAGGGTCTAATATTGTCCCTTTTCTTGAAGGTAAGAACTGACTTATGACAGCAGTATCTATTCTAAAGGAACAATTAAATTAAGCAGCAAGTCTTTCGTAAGGAAAAATTACCAAAGTGAGTGCTTTAAACAACGATCATCCTTTCGTCACTTTCACTCGGTTCTTTCATCCGGGTACCCAGGCGTTCATTCTTACCTAAAAAAACTTGACGTTGATCACCGTCTGGCGCAATCTTAGGACACTTCTCTACAGTGAATCTGGATTCTTTAGATAAAGCGAATCTCAGCTCTACAAATACAGGTTTCTTCCACTGTCTTCGGGGAGCATTCACTTTACCAGTTTAAATGTTAGATTTACTGTTAATGTCACTTGAATCAGTTTTGGGTAAGCGATCTTAAACGGGCACACAGAGTCTAAAACACGAGGATTCCCTTACTTTGGAAGAAGTTGACCAGTGGACAACTGCTCTCAACAGGTAGTCTTGGTTCACTATCCACTCTTTCAATAGTTGACGGAAATGTAAATGTTATTTCTTGTAATTATTCTCGCCGCCAGGCAGCATGTACATTTAAATTTTGTGGAGCAATATGAACTTGCTCAGAAGCCCAGTATATATATTTCTAGTCTTTAGAAACCGTTAGTGGGATTGGTATTACTGTTTATCTCTGATGGCACATGCACTGTCAGACTAGTGTTACTTGAAACAACCCACGTGGTTAAAGATAGAAAATGTCTATTCTTCTCACAAGTATGTCTCTTTACTACTAAACGCCGGCAAGTTCTGGGTCACCCCAGTATTCACTACATAAAATGGAAAAAGCTCATATAAAATAATTATACATACTATGTATAAGGATATAACTTATATTTTAAGCTGCAAGCGTAGAGCTTATCATTTAACACTTCCCGTGAAATAAGTTATATTATAAAATCAATCATCATGAATTTGAAATACGTATAAATATATTTCTTCAATACTCATGAGACATCTAGCAGTTATAAGTTAGTTTAGAAAATATATCTCGACTGAGTAGTTAGCAGTTAAATTAAATTCATTATGGCTACCTGTTTGTTAAGCTAGAAAGAGAATTTATCCTGCTTTCCACTGTAACTCGTCGACTAAAGAATATAACAAACTATTAAAATAATCACTCTGCACACAGAACTAGTTTAAAGTGAAATAGGCGATTAATCACTTTATCACTTCACAAAATACTAGAGATCTATTATATATAATATTTTACCTCAAACAGAACTACGTATCACAACGAAACTGAGACATCACTTATACGTTTAAGTGTTCTAGAACGAAGTGACCACGTCTACTGTGAAATGGAGAATGAGTGAAGTTATTTTCAAACTCGGGCCAATATCTTAAAATTAGACAAAGGGCCCCAACTTATTTCGCCAAGCGAAATTATCTCCCCTACACCCAACACTTCGTTTAACTAGAAGCATGTCGTAACTGCCTTTGAGCGTCTTGGCACCTTCATCTCCCTATTCACATTTCTGAGCGGGGAGGAGGTGACACATCACACTTCCCACAGGGAAAGTTAACCGAGAGCTACCTGTTAGTTTGAATTTCCCAGACTATATGTCTGCTCTACGCCGTATAGGTGACAGTTTTAACGCCTACCTAAGCGCTCAGCCCGAAGCAACCGGGCGTGTTCGCTGAAAAATGCAGACAACTGTCTGCCATCTCGGGTCTGGTAGAAGGAATTTCTAACACTCTGCTTCACGTGTATGGCTGACACGTTACGTCATACTGCGTTCTCAGTTGTGAGAAAAACAGATAAACGTTAAGAATGGGGAAGAAAATATATATCTCGCAAACGAATGGATGCGAAAAAAATACAGGAAAATGTAAAGAAATATAGAGGATACGGGTGAAAGAATAGGAAGAGGATAATAGGCAATTTATGATCAATAACCTCTGTGACAGGCCCTAAATTAGAATAGCAGTCAACCCAGTGTGTAGCAGTGTTCCGCCGCAGTGCCATTCAATAAACCAAAGGTTGGCGCTGCCACAGCATCTTCTAGGTCAATTGCTACAGCAACCGTTTCTCACTTGTCCTGGAACCGCTCATACACACCATAAGCAAATGTTCCAGCGTTACCCCATGCTACTTTCATGGGCCTATAAATGCCAAGAGCATCACATAGGATCTGTGCATTTTCGAGATGATTCATTATTCTTTATGCTTCTACATTTTCTAGTAGTTACTTAGACATTCTGCAGTGTGATAGTGATGCGTGATGCCATATGATGATGGATGGCATCCGCATGTCTGGTTTTGTGTAGTGTGTAGATGTGTTCAGTCAAAACAATGTTCATGCAACAATAACAGGGCAATCCACATAGGACGTCAGTAAACTCACGACGTATAAAGTCAATGAGTCTTGAAACAGCCGTTGACGTTTTTCTTCATTATTTATTGTGGACGCCACAGTGACAAAATGGTTACGCAAATGTGTAGGCACATCAAACAGTCATTATCACAGCAACATTCAATACAGCAATAAACGGTAGACAGCATTACAATGATGAGTCAGATGCATGTTATATTTCATAGTGCTGTAAATGTAGTCAGGTGAACAACTCCATCCTTTTCTATAACAGCCAGGAGATAACCAGATGTATGAGATCAGTTCACTCTCCTTAGTTTGACTTCAGCAAGACAGACACGTCTGCCGAAGTATAAATAATGTCCTCAAAAATATCCTCTAGATAATAAAGGTTTTCCAAACCTAGTTCATTTAACAAAGTAGCAAGTAATGGTCCTTGGTACCTGCATCAACCGATGCAGTACAATGCAGCGACATGTGAGCTAGGAAAACATCTCGTGACGACGACTTTCGCAGACAGGCTATGAATCGAAATCGCTCACGACCCAAAATCAATAGAGTTAATGAAAGAGTCAATTTACCTTGCTTTCATGAAATACACAGAAATATCACGCCTCCCGACATGTGGGAAACACTAGAGGTATTATCTCGAATAAACGAAATATCCATTAAGAGGACTACACATCCCTGACAGAACAAAAATAGCGGAGATCCCCTCTTCAACGAGGCATCTCTTTCGCCATTCCAAATCGCTCACTCCCACTAGTGGTGGGCGGAAACCGATCGACAAAGAAGCAAGACAAGTCATGCGCAGTCCAGCGCAAAACGACCGCAGCTCAAACTTAACTGCATTCGATACCAACGCGAGAAGACAAATGCTTACCGAGAAAAGTGACTATAAATTCCAAGCAGTTGTTGCCCTTGCGTTATAAAACAGATATTGAAATAAAACGATGTTGCGAGAATTTATCACGCAACATATCACCACCTCCTCCCGATAAAAAAAAAATGTGGAACATATTTTTTTTTTTTTTCCAATATCAAAGAGCAAGCGATAAGCGGCTCAAAACGCACGAATTATGCGCTGATAATTAACTAAATTGCCAAACAATAGGCTAATTATAGAGTGTCTGGTGAGGATATACCTCAACAGAAAAATAAATATGTCTCAAAAAATATTCACATCGGGGAGGTGTCACCAACACACATCACGTTAGCATGTAAACACAATATACGTATGCAAGTTACTATAATCATCATTAAACAGCATACTCTAATATTGTCTTTAAAAATGGATGTACAAATCTGATAGGAAAATTTAAATAGTACATTCTTTGACATGTAATGACATAAGTACATAGTAAAGTTAAACTACATGACGATCCAGGACATATGCTCTGGTATTCCGAGGGTAAGTACACAATCTAGAACTCGTAAGGTAAGTCCTCAGCTCAACAATGACATTCTGAGAAAGTACAAGCAATATAATGCTAATTAATAACTAATATGCTTCATAAGGTACAATACATTATTAATAATTGTGGCTGTTTAGTAAACTAACGGCCCTTATATTAACTACTCAGTCCTCCTCTATCATCTAAAAAAACGAACAGAAGAAGATGACAACAAAGCACGATAGTGTGTACATATAAAGTAAGTACAGATGTGCTAATCTATTGTAGAAATATAGGTGTGTTATGACTCTGTAATATATAGGAATATAGGACAGAAGTATTAATTGGAGTCATGTGGGCATCTAGACAAAATGTCAGCCATCACATTATCCGCACCACGGATAGCTCGTACCGTGAAGTGAAAAGGTTGAAGAGCTATAGCATATCGAGTGGATCTCGAACTCTTCAAATTCTTAGTCTGAATAGCTGTAAGAGCTTTCTGATCAGTCTCTAGAATGAAATGTGCGCCCAGGAGGAATCTTTGTAGCTTTAGAATTGACCAAACCATCGCTAACAACTCACGGTCTAAAACCGAGTAGTTCCTCTCTGCCGCATTTAGTTTTCTAGAAATGTACATAACAGGATGCAGAGTATTTGCATATTCTTGCATCAGTGCTGCTCCAATCCCAGTGGATGAAGCATCACTCCGAAGAACAAAAGTCCTATCAAGAGTAGGTAATCTTAAGATGGGAGGAGAAGAAAATATATTCTTGATTTGGTCTAGTGAAGATTGGCATTCTTCAGACCAACGGACCAGATTAGGCGAACCTTTCTTCAACAATGTTGATAGAGGTGCCATGATTGAAGATAAATTTGGAATAAATCTCCCATAAAATTGAATTAAACCTAAGAGACTCCTAACTTGTTTCTTCGTTTTAGGAACAGAGATGTTCAGTATTTTGGAAGTATTGTGGTCTTCTGTCTTCAAGAGACCATGACCAACACGATGACCCAGGAAAGAGATTTCACCAAAACCAACAAAAGCTTTAGAAGGTTTTGCTGTCAAATTATTCTCACGTAGAGTGGACAGTAAGTCATATAACCCTAAATAGTGATCTTCCCAGGTATCACTGAAGAGACAGATGTCATCTAAGTATGCGATGACATCCGAACGATGTGACAGAATTCGACGCATCATGCGAACGAAAGTGGCAGGGCGTTCATGAGACCAAAAGGCATAACATTCCATTGAAATAGACCCCTAGGTGTAGAAAAAGCAGTAAGAGGTTTGGCATGCTCTGCTAAAGGCACTTGCCAATAACCTTTAGACAAGTCAAGTTTAGTGAAGAATCTAGAATTAGAAAGTCTAATCAGTAGATCTTCTAACAAAGGCATCGGTTCAGCGTCGAACTTTGTGACCTGATTCAATTTGCGATAACACTGACTAACAAAAAAAAACTTTTTTTTTCTTTCTCTAACATTTCTATGTTTTTCTGGTCAATTTTAATGCGCTGTTTTTAAATCTGCAAACCGTTTTTCTCTATCAGGTCGGGATCTCTAGAAATACGCAATTGAAGTTTTTTAACAACGCATACAGTATTACAACATCATTCGTACAAGAAGTATAACAGTTATGTAGGCTTGAATTTCTTTGCAGTCGACTTTCGTCGGTGAATGGCATGGCGTACATCGCGATGAAGCATCCAAGAATAATCGGCAAGCATGGTCACACTCCACCGTCCTTGATAACGGGACTCCATTACGGCGATATCTTGATGGAATCGTTCTCCATGTTCATCGCTGACTTCGCCAAGGTTGTCAGGGAAAAAGTCAAGATGTGAATCGAGCAAATGGATTTTGAGGGACATGTTACAGCCCATAATTCTGTATGCATCTATGCACTGCTTAACAATATGCAACATAGTCAACAGATTTGTGATTTCCCAGAAAGTTATCGACGATCGATTTGAATGCCATCCATGCGCGAAGTTCACTACCATGTAACAAGTTCTCGAATTGTTTGTCTGCAATAACTTTCCTAATCTGAGGTCCTACAAAGATACCTTCCTTTATCTTTGCATCGCTAAATTGCGGAAACTTTTCTCGAAGATAAGTGAAAGCTTTGCTCGTTTTATCTAACGCTTTTACAAAATTCTTCATGAGCCCCAACTTTATATGTAACAGTGGTAAAATGAAGCTGTCTTTGTTAACTAATGGCTCGTGTATTACATTTTTATGCCCGAGCTGCATACGATCCCGGATAGGCCACACCTTTCTTGCATAATGTTCCTGTCTGTTGCGGCTGTCCCATTCACATCGGAAGCAACAAAATTTAGTATACCCAGTCTGCATGCCCGTGAGAATTGCAATGACCTTAGGTCTCCACAAATCCGCCATTGGTAGTCATTGTACTTTATTTTTTCCAAACGTATAGCCATATTGTCATAAGTTTCTTTCATATGAACAGAGTAGGTGACTGGAATTGATGAAAATAAATTTCTGTTATGCAATAACACGGCTTTTAGACTAGTCTTGGAAGAATCGATGAAAAGTCGCCATTCGTTGACTATGTGCTCATGACCGAGGTGCACCATTAGACCGTTTACATCTTTGCAATAGCAAATGTCATCATCCATCTCAAAGTATTGAACAAGTTCTCTGTGTCTATGACGAAATTTAGATATCGGAGTATTGGGCGCTAAAAGATTCCATTCTTTGAGTCGCGAACCGAGTAATTCCGCTTGTCCTTTGGTAAGAGCGAGATCACGTATTAGATCTGAAAGTCCTGAATGGTTAATTAAGTAAACACTATCATTCACCGGTATGTAATCTGAGTCAGAATTAGTTTCTAATGCAGGTAAACTATCACTTTCTGATGGTTCATTCACGTCCAACGGATTATGTTCTGGTGGTACTTGGATCGGACACGTGATTGGATCATGAGGCACTGGTTTCGAAACCAATTCAATATTTGAATAAACCACAGACTTTCTAGTTTTAAAAGTGAAACCATGGATATTTGTCAAGCAGAAGTACAATCAGTAGTGTGATTTGTATGTTCACGCCATATTACTGGCACTCCAAAAGGCATCGACTTATGCTTCGGCGATTTTCGTAACCAACCTGCCAATGTATCGAACAAACTGCATTTGGCTACCAAGATTTATTTGCATCATCAACTTTCGAATCGAAATAAAGTTCATATGCTTTCTTTAGTAATGGTGTAAAGTTTTTCTGGTCAACACGATCGGTAAAATATCTGCACACGTAACAGAACAGATCAGCCGAATTTCTACAACTTCTAGAAGCCATATTTTGCTCAGAATTATTTCAAAATACAGTAAGTATTTGAAAAATCGCGTAACATATGTCATGCATCTTTTAGCAGTATAAAAAGTAGAATTATGTTGCTTTTTATTAATTTTTAATAAGTTATATAGTAAAAATGAAACGGAGCAAATAACGGTTTCCCAAAAATATATTTATTCACAAATATCTTAAGAACCCGATGTGATAGAGATAAACGGATTTCAAATTTGAAATCAGCGCAAGAAACTGACCTAAGAACACTTATTCTTATATAAGAAAGAAAAATGTTGTTTGTCAGTGTAATCAACGCAAATTCGTATGTTCTTATCCTTCTTCCGGACAATAACCATGGAAGAAGAATATGGTGAAGTCGATGGTTCAATTATATTTAATTGAATCATTTCATCCAATTCCTTTTCCACTTGCGACTGAAAGTGTATAGGAATAGGATACGGCCTAACCCTAATTGGATTATTGTCGGTAAGAATTATGTCATGTTCTATGACATCTGTGTGTCCAGGAATGTCAGTGAGAACATCCTGAAATGTTTGTAACATCGACAAGTCTCGTCGATGTTCGTCACCAGAAAGATTAGGAGAAACAGAAACGTTTTTCCAAGATTCCGTGGAATGTAATGGAACCACTGGAAGGGGAAGGTTGACATCAGAGAAGGTAGCTTCCTCATCCTGAATGACAGACAGGGATGAATAATGACCGTGAGGTGCAGGAGCATCATCCGTTGCCTGGAAAATAGGCAGCAAATAGTCCGGACGTTCGTGAAATTCCGAAAGCATGTTTATGTGGAAAGTTTTATGCTTTCCATCAATATCGACCACATAGTCAACATCGGAAATCCGAGAGACTATTGCATACGGACCTTTCCATGCAATAAGAAGTCTATTTTCCCTACTGGGGAGTAGGACGAATGCTTTGTCACCTGGACAAAGTTGTCGTAGACATCTATTCTTGTTAGCAAACTGCCTTGCCTTCTCTTTAGCAATTTCTGATGAAGCAGTTGCTAGCTTACATGCCTCAATGATCTTTTGTCTAAGAGCAATGACATACTCATATGAGGATTGAGTTTCATCGCTAATATCATCGGCAGTGATGAGATCGTGTAATAAAGACATAGGGCCGCGTGGACGCGCGCCAAAGACAAGTTCGAAGGGAGAAAATCCTGTGTGTTCATTAGGGACTTCTCTATAGGCAAAGAGAGCCGCGGGTAAAACCCTGTCCCAACCTTGAGGATGATCTTCAGTTATCTTACCAAGCAAAGTCTTGAGCGTTCTATTCAGACGCTCAACTAACCCATTAGACATAGGATGGTAGATACTACTGAGAGATCGTTCAATATGTAAGGTAGACATTACCTGTGACATAGTGTCAGATATGAGTTGAGTGCCATGGTCTGACAATATTTCTCTGGGGAACCCCAAGCGAGAAAATATCAACCAAAGAGCATCTGCGATATCTGTAGTAGATATGCTCTTAAGAGGAATAGCCTCTGGCCAACGTGTGCACATATCGACACATGTAAGGATAAACTGATGTCCTCTTTCCGACTTGACCTTAAAAGGGCCAATAATATCTATGGCCATTTTCTGAAACGGCCGAATAGGAATGTCAGCAGCCTGGATAGGCGCAGCATGTCGTGGTCCTCTAGATTTGACCTCCTGACATACCTTGCATGATCGGCAGTAAATACGAATGTCCTTATTGACAAAAGGCCAAAAGAAAGCCGCAAGGACTCTCGACTTCGTACGGGCAAAACCCATATGTCCAGCACATTGCGAGTCATGAGCATGTTGCAATATTTGGACTCTCATGCTCTTGGGAACAAGAATTTGCGAATGTGCCGACGTAGCCGAATCTTGTACCATACGTACAAGTACGCCGTTTCTCATTGCAATCCAAGATTTTCTATTTGTATCCTGATTCGGATCACCTTTCTTCGCAAGAACGAAGAATTTTTTTAAAGAAGAATCTTCTTCTTGCAATTTTATGAAAGAGTCACGAGTGATCACTAAGTGACTATCTTGGCTATCAACTTCATTATCACTATTCAGTGAAGTTTCGGGTGTTTGTAGAGCTTGTGCTCTTGTAACTACTGCATTTGTAGCTTGCATGTTATTATCTTCCCAAGCAGCAATCTGCTGTGGGGTACACTCCCTAACTCCGTGAATACGACCAATAATAAGGTCCGCAATAGGATTAGGTAAGAGACAAGCATGCACATCTCCAGTAAAGAAAGGAGTGGCAATGCGAATTACAGCAGTAGGATATTTTTCTAGAGTGCCGCCAAATGTGACACATTTAATAACCCTTCCTGTAGCACAAGATGGATCTACAAGCGATTGTCTAACACCAATAGTGGTGCATCCGGAATCGAAAAGTAGTGAGACCGGAGTATCATTAACAAGACCCTTATGTAGAATTAAAGAACCCCTCCCGTCATGCGCAACAGCAGCAGGAAGAGCGGGAAGTGGGTGACCACAACTCAAAGTAGTTATGGTACCCGGTTCGAATAAAGTACTGCATTGGGGGCATTTGTTTGCTCTCTCAAAGTCAAAAGCAGAACTAGTGACAGCGTCAAAGTTTTTACTATCAACAACATGATTACAGGCTGCCTCAGTTTCCTGTTGTACAGCATTAGCCTGCTGATATCTCTTTTTTTTGTGTTGAGATCTACCCCGACTATTATTACCTCTGAAGTTATCAGAGTTATTATTATCTCTGCAGTTATTATTGTCTCTATTGTAATTGTTATACTGGTTCGAATTCCAGTTTCCACGATTACTATCATGTTCACATTGATGCGAACATCTATTTGTTTGGTTTTGAGGTCTTCGGCAGGAATAACCTCTATTACCATATCCTCTTTTGAAATGCTTATAATTATTAGGGTGATAGTAACGAGTACTATCAGGTTGTCTCCAATTCTTCGAAGAAGAATCACCATGAAATTGATTTCCATGATTTTGACAGAAATTACCGCTGCCCTTTCTATCAAAATTTTGTTGGGATCTACGAGCAAAGTTTTGACCATACGGAGCTGCCGAAGCAACTGGTAAACCTTCTTTCACCTTAGAGTTACCCATGGTTATGTGTGGGTGCGCAGTTACGTATTGGCAACAGAAATCTTCCATTTCTTTTATTGTTTTAGGTTTACGTTCATGAAGGAAAGCAAGGAAAGACTCATTGACAGACGACATGACTTTGTCTCTAAGTATTAAGTCCATAAGTCCTTCATAAGTTTTTTCCGTCTTAGATAGTTCAACCCATCGTGAGAAAGTAATGCGTATTCTTGCAATAAACTCGGAGAATTCAACTCCATTTTCAGGTAACATGTTTTTAAATTGTAGACGATAGCCGTCTTCGTTAAGCTGATATTTCTTTAACAAAGCGGCCCTGACAACCTCATAATTGTTCTTGTCAGGTTCATCCACCATATTTAATATACTTAGAGCTTTACCTGTCAGTATCCCTGATAACTGATAAACATATTTTGCTTTGTCTATGTTATGAGCTGTACATGCATGTTCAAATCTGTCCAGATAGAACATTATGTCATCACTGGAAGGACTAAATGTTGGTAACTTAATCTTAAAAGTATCATTATTAGCCTTACCAGAAGATGAACCCTTGTTTGAATCATTACCATTACTCATGCTTGTCAATTTCAATTTTTCCAACTCTAAAGCTAAGACCTTTTCTTCATGTTCCATTTTTGCTTTCTCTTTCCTCTCATCAGACTCTCTCTGTAATCTTCTTTCCTCAGCCTGAGCCTCTTTTTGAAGTCTTTCATTTTCAGCTTCTTTTTCAAGTCTTTTATTTTCAGCCTCTTTTTCAAGTCTTTTATTCTCAGCCTCTTTTTCAAGTCTTTTATTCTCAGCCTCTTTTTCAAGTCTTTTATTCTCAGCCTCTTTTTGAAGTCTTTCAGCTTCTAGCTGTAGCTGGAGTTTTCTCTCCTCAGCTTCTGATTCCCTTTTTTTTTGTTTTTCCATTTCCATTTGGAATCTTTTTTCATCCACCTGCATCTGCAGTTTCTTTTGTTCAGCTTCCATTGCTTTATCATATCGAGCAGTTGCAAATTCTTCTAACTTATCACCAGTCTTCCCAAGCAATTTACCCTGCTCAATAAAGTGCTCAAATGTAGACATGTTGTCTAACATATGAGTCCAAAACCTGAAATAATTAACTAATTTATTTCAAACCTAAGTGTAACAAGTCTTAATTAAGCACTTGTATATTCACATCACCTTATATTATCCCAGTCTCTGTGGGAAACAAGTCTCCAATCAAAGAACTTGTATATGAAATATCAGCACTCAATTCTTGATCATAAGTGCACTTCTCATTCAATAGTGCACGACACTATTCATCATTCATTTATCATCAGTATAGTAGTAACAGTGCATTAGCATAGCCCATTAACTAATTACTATAACTGTAAACAATGACTATGTAAACACATGCAGAATGTAAACATTGAAAATGTAAACAATACAAACAATGTAAACAATAACAAAGATCAGCAACAATACAAAAACTTTCGCAGAAATCAACTAAAAATAAAGCAGAAATTAATGAAATATCACAAAAAATGTGACGATATCTGCGATAGAATTAAACAAAATACATGACACCACAGTGTATAAACAAAAATGTTGTATGAAACTAAATTATAGACAAGAGTAGGCTAACAAACACAAACAAATCAAAACAAAACTAAAGAATGCGAAATAATAACGAAAACAATATTAAAACATGTCATCACAGCTAACATAAATAGCAACAGAAGTCGCTTAGCAAATTCCAGTATTGGAAATTTGCAAACCCTACAGAAAACGCTCACAATAGACGACCTCTATGACGTGGCATAATCTAACGGAGACACCACCCAACCGAGAACCCGCTGAA
The DNA here is from genome assembly GCA_024509875.1 of Oreohelix idahoensis. Taxonomy (NCBI): domain Eukaryota; kingdom Metazoa; phylum Mollusca; class Gastropoda; order Stylommatophora; family Oreohelicidae; genus Oreohelix; species Oreohelix idahoensis. The sequence goes on from JAMPIV010011869.1 coordinate 64,066, forward strand.
ATATAAACATATAAATATACAAATAACATATAAACATATAACATATAGAATGAGATGATACACAGAAGACTCAGCAGAAGTATAAGGGCACAGTTTACATACAAACAGGCCACTTAACGTATAGGCTTCCAATCGTAGAACAGCAGAAAAACGGATGTCAATCAACGTCCTAAAGAGCGAAGCTCCAACGATGATGGCACATCTGAACTGCTTCCACTGCTAACACGATGGTACAAGAGCTTCTGACATACTGTGTGTTGAGTTGTTTCGGCACTTGACCTTCTAATCCAAAAGTAAGTTGATGGAAATCGGTACTTGGCCTTCTTCAGAAAACAACCCGTTTCAACCGGCACTTGACCTTCTCAAAAAACGACAGCACTGGAACCTTGACAGCAGCAACTTGCTTGACTTGCGTAAAAGATAACAGCAGTCCGAGTTATCCGGCAACATGTAACAACGCCGGGTACTGTCAAATTCTTGTTTCCGTCAAAAAATTGAAATTTGACTTTTACCGGGCAACGCCGAGTACTTTGAAAATTTTGAAGATGTTGACTGTATTGAAGAATGTTAATTTCTTGTTGAAAATGAAGTGGGTAAGGGACCCCGTGTTTGCTGGTACCAGAATCAAACCAGCTTATGGCCACCAAATGATGCGTGATGCCATATGATGATGGATGGCATCCGCATGTCTGGTTTTGTGTAGTGTGTAGATGTGTTCAGTCAAAACAATGTTCATGCAACAATAACAGGGCAATCCACATAGGACGTCAGTAAACTCACGACGTATAAAGTCAATGAGTCTTGAAACAGCCGTTGACGTTTTTCTTCATTATTTATTGTGGACGCCACAGTGACAAAATGGTTACGCAAATGTGTAGGCACATCAAACAGTCATTATCACAGCAACATTCAATACAGCAATAAACGGTAGACAGCATTACAATGATGAGTCAGATGCATGTTATATTTCATAGTGCTGTAAATGTAGTCAGGTGAACAACTCCATCCTTTTCTATAACAGCCAGGAGATAACCAGATGTATGAGATCAGTTCACTCTCCTTAGTTTGACTTCAGCAAGACAGACACGTCTGCCGAAGTATAAATAATGTCCTCAAAAATATCCTCTAGATAATAAAGGTTTTCCAAACCTAGTTCATTTAACAAAGTAGCAAGTAATGGTCCTTGGTACCTGCATCAACCGATGCAGTACAATGCAGCGACATGTGAGCTAGGAAAACATCTCGTGACGACGACTTTCGCAGACAGGCTATGAATCGAAATCGCTCACGACCCAAAATCAATAGAGTTAATGAAAGAGTCAATTTACCTTGCTTTCATGAAATACACAGAAATATCACGCCTCCCGACATGTGGGAAACACTAGAGGTATTATCTCGAATAAACGAAATATCCATTAAGAGGACTACACATCCCTGACAGAACAAAAATAGCGGAGATCCCCTCTTCAACGAGGCATCTCTTTCGCCATTCCAAATCGCTCACTCCCACTAGTGGTGGGCGGAAACCGATCGACAAAGAAGCAAGACAAGTCATGCGCAGTCCAGCGCAAAACGACCGCAGCTCAAACTTAACTGCATTCGATACCAACGCGAGAAGACAAATGCTTACCGAGAAAAGTGACTATAAATTCCAAGCAGTTGTTGCCCTTGCGTTATAAAACAGATATTGAAATAAAACGATGTTGCGAGAATTTATCACGCAACAGATAGTTATATAGCTGCTGAGAAGTGTGGGGTCTTTACCGGGTTTAGGAAGTGGCTGAAGGTAACTATGTAGCCAGTCTTCTGGTACTTTAGCATTCTGTATTATGTTGTTGAAAATACTCACCACATTATTATTGCCTGTGTCATCGAGCTGTTTTATGTGTTGATTCTGTACACCATCAGCACGTGCGGCAGTGTTCCTACCGGATTCTAAAGTGCACATAACGTCTTCTTCGAATATGAGGTCAAAATATATGTTGCCTTTCCTGTCGCTTCAAAACATACGGTCTTTAATTTCTTGGCGGGCAGCTTTATAACACGTATCTGTCTTAATAATATAACACTAGAGAAATGCATATCCCTTTTCGGCATCGCCTTTTCAGGCTTATTTCTGTCGAGCTGAGAATATTAGGAATTGGTTGGAGTGTACTTTTCCTACTCATTCTACAATTTAAGGACCAGAATTTCTGTAGTGTTTTGTGAGTGCCCACCTGTGTCACAAAGTCCTACCACGCTGTGTCTTTTGCTTCATTTGCCAAGTCCTTGAAATTGTTAATGGCTCTTTGCTTGTTCTCCTCAAAATCTCTCACTTCTTCACAATTCATTGTCTTTCTCTTTCGCGCTATTCGCCGTAACTTCGTCGCTCTTTCCTTTTCCAGCCATGCTATCCCTACTGTCTCATTCCACCAGGGTGGTTGTTTAGTGTTGACAGAGAATCAATTTGGAAATTGATGAGGCATTATGGAGTTCCCCTGAAGATCATTAATTTAATAAAGAAAACATATGAATACAAGACTGTTACGTGCAGTCTTTGATATCTTACAATATTATACATTGGTATACTTGTTATGTTCGCAAATATTTTGTAAACAAAATAGTGCTTAAGGGAAAGTCATTATTGAGTTACTTCCCTTGAAAGTTGTGTCGGCTCTTTCGATCGAACTCCGCGGATGAATCCATTTTACTGCGATTTATTCGTTGTTTGGGTAGTAATAGATTGTTCTTGCTTCAGAATATCTATGGCCTGAATTTATGTGTATTGTTTGTCTGAGTAGGACGAGTCTGTCTTATATCTGTATATCTTTACATATCTAAGTCGAACTATATGTTCTGTTGTCTCTAGGGAGGTCAAAGGCTATTCGGCGGATGTGTCGCTAGAGTGTGGTGTGATTTGGCTTCGTCCCGATAGGGACTGTGTTTTCTATGTCGGATTGTCGCCGGGAAAAAGAAATTGCAGATGCAGGTGGAGGAAAGGAGATTTGAAGCTGAACAAAAAAAATTAGAAAGAGAAGCTGCAGCTGAACAAAAAAAATTAGAAAGAGAAGCTGCTGCTGAACAAAAAAGATTAGACAGTGAAGCTGAACAAAAAAGATTAGACAGGGAAGCTGAACAAAAAAGATTAGACAGGGAGGCTGAACAAAAAAGATTAGATGCTGAAGAGAAAAAAGCAATAAGAGAACATGAATTTGAGTTAGAGAAATTGAGATTGACAAGTATGAGTAATGTTAATCAGGCATCTAGTGGTAATGGTAAACCTTTTACTTACAAGGTTAAGGTTCCACCGTTCAATCAGTCCAGTGACGATATTACATTCTGGCTGGATAGATTTGAACGTTCTTGTCGTACACATAATGTGGATAAATCACAATACGCTAATCAATTATCAGAAAACTTGAAAGGTGAATCTTTGACTAGATTATGCCTTGTAGGAGAAGCAGATAAGGATAATTATGATGTCATTAGGGCGGCTTTGATAAAAAAATATCAGCTAAGTGAGGAAGGCTATCGCCTTTTATTTAAGACGATGGTGCCTGAGACGGGTGTAGAATTCTCAGAATTCACTGCAAAGGCACGTCTCACAGTTGATCGTTGGATTGAGCTTTCCAAAACAGAAAAAACGTATGAAGGACTTATGGATTTTTTGCTCAGAGATAAGATTATGTCATGTGTGAACAAACCTTTCCTTGAATTTATACATGAGCGTAAACCCAAATCTCTAAAAGAAATGGAAGAATATTGTTCCCAATATGTCACTGCACACCCCGACGTGACTTTTGGCAACACTAAGATTAAGGAGAGTATGCCAGTTGCTTCAGCAACACCATACAATCCCAATTATTCACACAGATTTCAGGGACCTCAAAACAGATTTGATAAAAAAGGTAACCATAATAGTTATCAAAACCAAGGTAACCAATCATTTCAGGGTTCTTCTTCAAAGAACTGGAGACGAGCTGATAGCTCTCGACACAGGGGTGGTCATAATTATAGGAATTTCCGTAGAGGAAGTAATTATAGAAACTATCAGGGTTATCCGTCTTGGAGTCAACAAGATCATAATTACAGAGATACTCATTATAATGAATATGATAATGGTAACCAAGGGAACTATGACTCAAACCCAAATAGGGGTTACAATAGAGTTAACAATAACTACAGAGGTGATAATAACCGAGGTAGATCTCAAAACAAAAGACATAAACCACATTTTCAGGCAAACTCTGTACAACAAGAGTCCCATGAAGCCTATAAACAGAGTAAAGATAATAATGATGCTAGTAATATGGCATGTGCCGCTTTTGACTTTGGGAGAGCATCTCAGTGCCCCCAATGCAAAACGTTATTTGAGCCAACCACAGTGTCTACTTTAAGCTGTGGCCATCCTCTTCCTGCTCTTCCGGCATCAGTCGCGCATGATGGAAGAGGTTCTCTTGTCTTACATAAGGGTTTAGTGAATAACAATCCAGTCTCTGTGCTATTTGATTCTGGATGCACCACAATTGGTGTTAGGCAGTCACTCGTAGATCCTTCCCGTGCCACTGGACAAGTAGTCAAATGTGTAACATTTGGCGGCACATTAGAGAAATACTCTACTGCTATCATTAGGATTGCTACTCCTTTCTTTACAGGAGATGTACACGCATGTCTTCTTCCGAATCCGATCGCTGACCTCATCATCGGTCGCATTCATGGAGTCAAGGAATGCACTCCGCAACAAATTTCCACGTGGGAAAGGCAAAACATGCAGATTGCTAACGCTGTAGTCACTAGAGCTCAGGCTCTTAATATGCCTCAAACTTCATCTACTGAAGATAATGAAGTGCATAACCAAGATAATCCCTTGGTAATTTCTCGTGACTCGTTTATAAAACAGCAAGAAGATGATCCCACTCTGAAGAAATTCTTCATTCTTGCAACTAAAGGTGATCCGAATAAAGACACAAGTCGTAAATCGTGGATTACAAAGAAGAATGGCGTACTTGTACGTATGGTTCAAGACTCCATTACGTCAAGTCATTCTCAAATCCTGGTTCCCAAGAATTTGAGAGTTAAAATTTTGCAGCACGCTCACGACTCTCAGTGTGCTGGACACATGGGTTTTTCCCGTACTAAGTCAAGAGTCCTTGCGGCTTTCTTTTGGCCATTGGTAAACAAGGACATACGGATTTATTGTCGATCTTGTAAAGTATGTCAGGAAGTTAAATCCAAAGGTCCACGGCATGCTGCACCCATTCAGGCGGCGGACATTCCTATTCGGCCGTTCCAAAAAATGGCCATAGACATAATTGGTCCATTTAAGATCAAGTCTGCCAGAGGACATCAGTTTATCTTGACGTGTGTTGATATGTGCACACGTTGGCCAGAGGCTATTCCTCTGAAGAGCATTACTACTGCTGATATTGCAGATGCTCTTTGGCTTATATTTTCTCGTCTGGGGTTCCCCGGAGAGATATTGTAGACCATGGCACCCAACTAATATCAGATACCATGTCTCAAGTAATGTCTACTTTGCAGATAGATAGATCTTTAAGTAGTATCTACCATCCAATGTCTAATGGTATGGTCGAACGCCTTAATAGAACACTTAAAAACTTACTGGGGAAGATAACTGAGGATCATCCTCAAGACTGGGACAGAGTTTTACCTGCGGCCCTCTTCGCTTACAGAGAGGTACCCAATGAACATACAGGATTTTCTCCCTTTGAACTCGTCTTTGGCGCGCGTCCGCGTGGCCCTATGTCGTTGCTTCACGATCTCATTACATCTGACAATATTGACGATGACACAAAGTCATCCTACGAATATGTCATCGCGTTGAGACAAAAGATTATCGAAGCATGCAAATTAGCAACTTCTTCTTCTGAATTTGCGAAACAGAAGGCAAGGCAATTTGCCAATAAGAAGAGATGCTTACGACAACTTTGTCCTGGTGACAAAGCATTTGTATTACTACCTTGTAGGGAAAACAGATTACTTATTTCTTGGAAAGGTCCGTACGATATAATATCGAAAATTTCCGATGTCGACTATATTGTCGATATTGATGGGAAGCATAAAACCTTCCACATCAATATGCTTACTGAATTCCATGAACGTCCGGATTATTTGCAACACATTTTCCAAGCAACGGACAATTCTCCAGTACCACATGGTCATTACTCATCACTGTCCGTGATACAGGATGAGGAAACAAGTTTTTCAGATGTAAATCTTCCTCTTCCAATGATCCCACTTCATTCTAGTGAATCATGGAAGAACGTTACTGTCTCTCCTGATTTGTCTCTAGGAGAACAGCGACAAGTTTCAACTACGTTGCAAACATTTCAGGATGTACTCACTGACATCCCTGGACAAACGCATGTCATTGAACATGACATTGTTCTAACTGACCATACTCCTATTAGGATTAGACCTTATCCTATACCTATACATTTTTCAAGCACAGGTCGAGAAAGAGTTGGATGAGATGATAGATTTGAAAATAATCGAACCATCCACCTCTGCATATTCTTCGCCGATGGTTATTGTTCGTAAAAAAGACAATAACATACGTCTTTGCGTTGACTATCGAAAATTGAATCAAGTAACGAAGTTCGATGCCGAACCTATGCCTTTACTGGAAGAGCTACTTAATCGACTCTCCAAATCTCATTTTTTCACTAAACTTGATTTGTCTAAAGGATATTGGCAAGTTCCTTTATCTGAACGCGCCAAACCTCTCACGGCTTTTTCAACACCTAGAGGTTTGTTCCAATGGAATTTTATGCCTTTCGGTCTTATGAACGCACCAGCTACATTCGTACGCATGATGCGCCGAATCCTATCTTATCGGTCAGATGTCATTGCATATCTAGACGACATCTGTCTTTTCAGCGATACTTGGGAAGATCACTATTCAGGGTTAGATGAATTGCTGTCTACTTTGCGTGAGCACAACCTGACAGCGAAACCCTCTAAAGCCTATATTGGTTTTAGCGAAATTTCTTTCCTGGGCCACCGAGTTGGTCATGGTTTCCTAAAGACAGAGGACCATAATACTAGTAAGATACTTAACATCTCAATCCCTAAGACTAAAAAACAGGTGAGAAGTCTGTTAGGTCTTATTCAATTTTATGGCAGATTCATTCAGAATCTATCCTCTATCATGGCACCTCTCTCAACACTTCTAAAGAAAGGTTCGCCTAATGTGGTCCACTGGTCTCAGGAATGCCAATGCTCTCTGGATAAGATTAAAACACTGTTTTCAACACCACCTATTTTAGTGCTACCCACTAAAGATAAGACATTCGTTCTTCGTAGTGACGCTTCATCCACTGGGATTGGAGCGGCACTAATGCAAGAGTACTCTGGAACTCTGCATCCTGTAATGTATATTTCCAGAAAACTTAATGCGGCAGAAAGGAATTATTCGGTTTTAGACCGTGAGCTATTAGCTATGGTTTGGTCGATCCTCAAACTACAGAGATTCCTTCTAGGCGCACATTTCATAGTAGAAACCGACCAAAAAGCTCTTACTGCTATACAGAGTAAGAATTTGAAGAGCTCGAGGTCTACTCGATATGCAATTGCTCTTCAACCTTTTCATTTCTCTGTGCGAGCTATTCGTGGATCAGATAATGTGATGGCAGACATTCTGTCAAGATGCCCACATGATTTCACATAACTATTAGGGCTTAGACTTCTTGATATGTCTAGTTCTATAGTAGTTCCTTTTCTATATCATGATAGATACACATTCGTAATTTAATAATATAATGATTGTATCACTACATAGCGGTTCATTGATGTTTATTCACCGCTGTGCTTTGATGATTTTTTCTTCATAAATCATAAATTTAAGATATCTAATACGAAATGATGATATGAATTTTTTAGGCATTGTGTAATTGCCAGAATTGTATTATACTTTGATGACACCTTCCTGGAAAAATATACTTGTAGAGAAATAATTTCTCTCAGTTTATGAGACACATTCTCACCAGTCGCTCCATAAGTCGACTTAGCCTCATATTAGGCGTTATAGGTATTCCTGATATTTTCATCTGCGCATTATTCATGCGTTGTGAGCCTATTGTACGTTGCTCCTAGATGTATTTCAAAAAAAAAAGTTCCATTTTTTTTTTTCCCGGGAGGTGTGGTAAGACTGTTACGTGCAGTCTTTGATATCTTACAATATTATACATTGGTATACTTGTTATGTTCGCAAATATTTTGTAAACAAAATAGTGCTTAAGGGAAAGTCATTATTGAGTTACTTCCCTTGAAAGTTGTGTCGGCTCTTTCGATCGAACTCCGCGGATGAATCCATTTTACTGCGATTTATTCGTTGTTTGGGTAGTAATAGATTGTTCTTGCTTCAGAATATCTATGGCCTGAATTTATGTGTATTGTTTGTCTGAGTAGGACGAGTCTGTCTTATATCTGTATATCTTTACATATCTAAGTCGAACTATATGTTCTGTTGTCTCTAGGGAGGTCAAAGGCTATTCGGCGGATGTGTCGCTAGAGTGTGGTGTGATTTGGCTTCGTCCCGATAGGGACTGTGTTTTCTATGTCGGCTTGTCGCCGGGAAAAAGTGATCTCAGTATTGGTGGGGAAAGTGATAGTCGTCTAGACCTATCTTGTATGCTTTACCCCAGTGTTTATTCGTATTGCCAAGGAATGGCAGAATCATATTTCTGATACCAAGGTAATAATAGACACTCTTATGAACTCTCGTACGAAGCCACCATTTTCGATAGGTACGATTTGAATGTCTAAGAGAATATATTTGGCTCGATGAAAACGACTTCGATTCCTAGCAGCACTATATCCTGTAGAATGCAGTCAATTGTTCATGATCAAATCTACAGAGCAATGAAATGTTTTATGAATGACTAACTTTAGGACAGATTCATTATCTGTATCCAAACGTGAGTGACAGCTTACGAGTGAAGCCATCTTGGAACCAAACATGTAGTGACTTTCAAGAAGAGAAAAGGGATGCCCGTATTATCGCTTGTTTAGTCCAGAGATCACTGCTACACATGAGAACCCGTTATTAGCGGTTCAATATTATTATATGGAAAAATATGTGCTGAACATTATGTTGGAGAATCGTCGCTAAACAAGATTAGGTTTAGAAGCCATCTGAAATATTGTTTATAAGCTGACGTGCTCAGTCAGTGAAGTCAGATGATATATATGTATGGGCGATACTGAGGGCTTGGCTACTGACAGTCCTTTATACTATTATTCTACATGAGTGCCCATGTAACATTGCAAGACCATTTATCCACTGTACCATGATGTATTATGCCAACCTGTGATTTGTCACTATCTGTGCTGTCGAGTGTGTACGTCCAATTAAACTTTAGAAAAGGTACACAGTCGTTGGTGTCGATGACTTCCAGCCATACATGAGTGTGAGAAAAGAACATTTGTCAACACCACGAACCCTTATTAACATTCGCACATTATACACTCAATCCATGTCTACACACCACTGCGTAGGTCAAGTTGACATTCCATACACTACAGTGGAGCAAACAACACCATAGAGATCTTATCAACTGATGATGATGATGATGATGTCTGCTTCCATCCACTTATATCTATCTTTTGGTGGATATCATTAACGGGAATAAAATAACAACTTTATCAATGACATGCAGAGTTCGTCATGAAGGACAGCTTACAAAACCGTTTGGGATAAGAACAGGAATGAGACAGGGATGCCTCTTGTCTCACTTTATTTTCTTACTAGCAATAGACAGGGTTATGAGAACATTGACAAACCACAACAGAAATGAAATCTAGTGGACTCTGACTAAGCAGTTGGATGATCCGGATTTTGCAGGTGACTTGGCTCTTCTGTCCCATAACCGTAATCAGATGCATGACATATTGAAAACACTCGATGAGAGGTCACAGAAATTGGGTCTGAAAATACACAGGGAAAAGACAAAAATAATGAGAATAAATGCAGGTAATGATAACATGGTTGAACTTGAAGAAATACAAGTACACGATGTAGAATCGTACACATATCTTGGCAGCAATATAGACAAAGTTGGAGGGACAGACAGTGATCTCAAAATAAGAATACACAAAGCAAAACGAGCTTTCATTGCATTTGGAAATATATGGAAATCAAGAAAAATCGGATCCAACACGAAAATAAAGAAGGGAGATCTTGCAGACTGCAATAATTGGAGACGAATCATTCTTCTCTCAGTTCCCAGCAAAAAACTAGGCAGGATAATTATATAGAGAATTTCAAAAGCAGTAGACCACAAACTGAGGAAAGAACAAGCAGGATTTAGAAAAAAACAGAAGATGTGTAGATCATATATTCACTCTCAGGAACATTATAGAGCAGTGCTCAGAATGACAAAGACAGCTGTACATTAATTTCGTTGATTTTAAAAAGGCTTTTGACAGCATACATAGAGACAGTTTATGGAAAATACTGAGGACTTATGGAATTCCAAGCTGCATAGTGTGAATCATAAAAAGCCTCTATGCCAACTTTACGTGTAGTGTTGGGCAGAGCAACCTAACCTTTGAGGTGAAGACAGGAGTGTGACAGGGATGTCCCTTATCAACCACTCTATTTTTAACAGTCATAGACTGGGTGATGCGCCAGACAACAGAGGGCAGTCCAAGAGGAATAAGGAGGACTACATTTTCTACATTGGAAGATCTGGAATATGCAGATGACATTGAACTACTAATAATAATAATAATAGCCCCTTCAGTCATAACTGACTATGGGAATGCGCCCCTGAGGTGACAGCCCTCAGCTGCTTATTTTTCTAGTGCTCCTTTCGACGTTTTCTCCTCACCTCTGCTTCCTGTGTGAGCCTCTCTTCGCCCAATCTGAGGTGGCGCCGTAAATAGCATCGCCACTTAGTGCGATCGGCAGCTTCATCCTCCCATGTTGCTGGATCCATGTCCAGTGCCCTCATATCTCTCTTGCACACATCTTTGAACCTCAGCTGTGGTCGCCCAACTGTTCTCTTGCCATCTGCTAATTGTTTGTAGAAGATATCTTTTGGGATGCGACCATCTTCCATGCGGCGAACATGGCCAAGCCAGCGAAGTCTGCGCTGTCTAAGAAGCGTATACATACTTTGAAGGCCAGCACGTGACAACACCTCGACATTTGTCACTTTATCTTTCCAAGAGATGCCGAGGATGCGGCGTAGACACTGCAAATGGAAGGTATTGAGCCTTCTTTCTTGCTTAGCATAGGTCGTCCAGGTCTCGCTGCCATATAGGAGTGTGCTGGTGACGCAGGCATTATATACCGCAGCTTTGGTCTTCATTGTGAGTTTAGAGTTTCCCCAAACACGCGATGTGAGGCGGGCAAAGGTAGCTGCAGCTTTGCCAATGCGGCTGTCGATTTCTGTATCCAGTGAGAGTTTGTCATTGATGGTAGACCCTAGGTATGTGTAGTGTAGTGGTGCACCACTGCCAATTCATAGTTATCGATGGTGATAACTGGTGCAGCACCCACATCCTGACTCAGCACATTCGTTTTCTTTAGACTTATTGTGAGGCCAAAGTCCTTGCATGCTTTAGTGAAGCGATTCATCAAGCTCTGAAGCTCCTGTTGGCTTTGAGTGACGACTGCAGCATCATCAGCGAACAACAAGTCTCTTATAGTGACCCTTTTTATTTTTGTTTTTGCCTTCAGCCTTGAAAGATTAAACAGACGGCCATCTGACCTAGTGTGAAGGCATATTCCTTCAGTTGCATCTCTGAATGCATGTTTCAAGAGTAAGGCAAAGAAGATTCCGAAGAGGGTCGGAGCCAGAACACAGCCTTGTTTAACGCCACTTCGTATATCAAAGGGCTGTGACGTGCTTCCAGCATATTGGACTGTTCCCTTCATGCCGTCATGGAATGACTTTATCATTTCCAGCATTTTAGAAGGGCAGCCTATTTTCAGGAGGATTTTAAAGAGTCCATCCCTACTAACCAGGTCGAATGCTTTTGTGAGGTCTATAAAGGCGATATATAATGGTCTTTTCTGATCTCTTGATTTTTCCTGAAGCTGGCGGAGAGAGAAGATCATGTCTGTTGTTGATCTGCCAGCTCGGAATCCACACTGTGCCTCTGGATATATGCGCTCAGCTAACGTGTGTAGTCGCATTAAGATGACTTTGGCAAAAACCTTACCAACAATACTAAGAAGAGAGATGCCTCTGTAGTTATTGCAATCACTTCTGTCTCCTTTATTTTTATACAGTGTTACAATCTTGGCATCTCGCATGTCTTGAGAAATAGTTGTCTCTTCCCAGCACTGGCACAGCATCCTATGCAGGGGATGTAATAGCGTGCTCTTACAGCATTTGATTAAATCAGAAGGAATCCCATCACTGCCTGGTGCTTTGCCAGAGGCCAAGCTATCAATGGCCTTGCTGAGTTCCTCTAATGTTGGTTCGGCATCCAGCTCCTCCATAGTTGGCAGACTGTTGACACCATCAAGGGCTGCAGGCGTAACGGTATTGTCTCTAGCGTAAAGCTCAGAGTAGTGCTCGACCCACCTCTCCATCTGCTTACCCTTATCGGTTAGCTTCTCTCCGCTGATGGTTTTTAGCGGTGCCGTCTTACTTTTATGGGGGCCAAGTGCTTTCTTTATACCGTCATACATTTGTCTAATGTTGCCTGTTTGCGCTGCGATCTGGATGCTCTCACTGAGCTGGAGCCAGTAGTCATTTGCACAGCGTCGAGCAGTTTGTTGAACTTTGCTTCTCGTAGCCCTCAGGATCTGTAGGGTTCTGGCACTCGGTGAACGTTTGTATTCATTCATAGCACTGCGCTTAGCTTCAATGACAGGTGCCATCACATTTGATGAAGCATCAAACCAGTCATTTGACTTTGCTGTTTTCTTACCAAAGGTGGCAAGTGCAGTACTTTGAATGGTGTTCCGTAGATGCTCCCAGTTCTCTGTAATAGTATCACCATGCTGAGGGCTACTGAGCACTTTCTCGAAGGTCGCAGTGAATTGAGCGATCATGAAAGGGTCTGACATCTTGCTGGTATCAATGCGTGGTTTCCCTTCATGTCTGACACGATAGAGTTTTCTTGGTTGTGCTCTGATTTTGCAGCAAACCAAGGAGTGATCTGTATCACAGTCTGCACTATGGTACGAGCGCGTGGAGAGCACAGACCTGAGGAGTGGCCTTCTGACGAGAATCAGGTCAAGTTGGTGCCAGTGCTTGGATCGTGGGTGTCTCCATGACACCTTATGCTGGGGTTTTGTCTGAAAGTAGGTGTTGGTCACGCAGAGGTCATGGTGGACGCACAACTCTAAGAGCCGTTGTCCATTTTCATTCATCTTGCCAATACCAAACCTGCCCAGACATGAATGCCATGAAACATTATCGGCACCCACTCTAGCGTTAACGTCACCAAGGAGAACAAGCTGTTCTTGCCTAGGTATGCTTTTGATAATTGCTGTTAGATTCTCGTAGAACTCATCTTTAGCTTCTGAGGCAGAGTACAGAGTAGGAGCATACACACTGACAAGGGTGATGGGACCTGTGCTAGTTTGCAGGCGGAGCGTTAACAGGCGTTCTGATCCATTCTCGCGTGGTTGAACCATTTTAGTTAGCGATTTTTTTACCGCAAAACCTACTCCGTGTTCTCTAGCTTTATTAAGATCTTTCCCTTGCCAATAAAATGTGTAGTCCTTCTCGCTCACCGTTCCAGAGCCCGCCAGGCGCGTTTCCTGAAGTGCAGCTATATCCACCTGAAGTCGTTTAAGCTCATCATTAATTATGGCTGTCTTCCTTACATCGTTTACATCCTGTAGGTTTTCGGATAGTCCAGTCAACATAGTCCGGACGTTCCAGCATCCCAATCTGAGAGTTTGCTTATTTCTATTTTTTCGATAATTGCTTGGTGCAAAATTTTCTGTCCACAGTTCGGGTTTGACCCTAATCCCCATGCACCCAATGGGGAAAGCAGACAGTGGCGGGACAACACCTTATTGACTGGGGGCTGCCCAGCTTGAATCGGGCGGTAGCTGTCCAGTGAGATCCTAGAACCTCTCCCACTGTCGGAAGTAGCCCCTGGCGCAATGCCCTACGCCAATTGGGCAAAATGCTTATAACCGGTAACTGCTACTTCCCGTGTTTTGCCGACACCTATAGGGTGAAGCTGGAGTGTCCTCTCCAGGGCGCGAGCTTGGGCACAGTTATATGGAGATCACGCTGTTGCCCATGCAGCATGTTCCCCCTCTCCACACAGCCGGTAGATCCAAAGGAACGGCAGTAGCCGATACAGTTTGGTACCAGCCATGTCGCAGGAGTTGCCAGAATAATGTCGAATCGACATTAGACTGCCTTAGGGACTCCGACTCCGGATTTATCCTCAGGGTTTACTCCCGAAGCCAATTCCATAAATGGATATTCCCGCAAGGCAGCGGTATTTTGAATTCAGAGTTCCTTCTCTTAGATAAGCTACCAACCAAGGATCACGAGCCCTATCTGCCCGAAGCTGCTGGTTTTAAGGCGCCAGTCGCTCGCCTTTGCCCCTTCTCCCGTCAGTGGAAACAGTTCCGCCGGGCTCAAATTGAGCCACACGTGAAGGCCAGGAGCTAGACTTGGTTGTCAGAGGCTGTTTGAGGCGCGTGCCATAGAAGTATTTTTACTACTAGCACATTCACATCAACACATCCAGGAAACACGGATAGACTTAATAAGTTTAGCCAGCAGGTAAGCTTGAACATCAATTTAAAGAAGTCAGAGGTCATGACGCTCAATGTGAGCAACCCTGAGCCCATATCAGTAAGGAATCAGCAACTGGTACAGACAGACACCTTTACATACCTAGGATGCATAGTAACACCAAACGGCGGGGCAGGCAAAGACATCAACATCAGAATGAATAAGGCAAGAACAGCCTTTTTTAGCCTAAACAACATCTGGAAGTCCTCTCAATACAGCACAAGCACAAAATTAAGATTATATCAGAGCTGTGTGCTTTCTGTGCTTCTTTATGGTGCGGAATGCTTGAGAGTTACAGAGAAGGAAATGTCGAAATTGTGTTGTCTTTTTCTTGGCTTGTGCGTCACCAATTTCATTTGTGAGCAAAGCATTGGAAAACGAGATATGAGAAACATTTTAACTTGTAAATGTAAACTGGACTTACAAACCCAGCAATATTTATTTCATTCTATTAGCCCACTGTGGTATACAAAATAACACTTAAACTCCCGACTTCTGACAGTCGTATACAAGAGGATTTTTTCCAGAAAGTTACGTTCTTTCAGAATCAGCACTCTCCCATAAAGTCAGCCGAAAGGATTACCATCATCATCATTTGTAGCATTTTTAGCAACCAAATGTTTCCCAATACTGAAAGTATTTTCCTCCTCTTTAACTGTGAACCTCAAGAGTAAATTATGCTACACTAACTATTCGCGGTGACATTGTGTTCATCTAGTGAAAATTAAAACAACAGATTCGGCGTTTACCGCGCTAGTCTTTATTGTTAGAGGATGGGCTGGGGCAAATTTAGAAAATAAACCTGACGTTATTTATATTCAGGATAATTGTATTTCCAAGGCATATCACCAAGAGTAGGTAAGCGTGATTGAGTGGCCACTGTATGAAAGAAAGAGTGAATATTTTTTTCTGTATATATATATATATATATATATATATATATATATATATATATATATATATATATATATATATATATAGATATATATATATATATATATATATATATAAAGCTTAATGATTGTCAGAATGAATGTGTGAACCAATTGTTTAGATGTTTGTATTTTTCTCATGTTTTTGAATAAAGATTTAGCCGTTCATGTTCTGTCCTTGATTTCAGTTTGATATCTGCCATATTATGTTATTGCATTACCAATATATCAAACACAGTTTAGTGATTGTTGCTGTCTATTTAGCATATATATTAAA